>BPTQ01000002.1:66542184-66649508 GCA_019973895.1 Chrysanthemum seticuspe
GCTGCAGAGAGGGCCTTTTTCTCACGTACAGGTAAGTGCTCCAGGTGTCCTTGAAGATTTAAGAGATAGAGATCTTCGAAATCATTTGGTAGAAGATGTTTGAAGTCGTTCTCTTCAATGGTATACACTTTGAAGTCAGCTCTTTTAAGGACAATCTTCTTCAAGTACTCATATCCATAGATCGGGAAGATCTCTACACTGATAACGCTTAAGATTTGCAGTTTTGATCTGACCTCATTGCGTCTTTTATCAGCACCATGTCTTTCAATGTAGAACATCTTCTTTTTGAACCACCAGTGGGAAATACCATAAGACGCTGCAATATCATACTTTTGCTCTTCATTTGCCCAGAATTGATCAGGAACCATCTGCTCAAGCCCCTGATCAGAATAGATTGCAGCTTTCATCTTTGAAATAGATAGAGCAGGCCTTCTTTCCGCAGAGCGAGCACACAGATAGTCCAAGTCGTGATTGAAGAAGAATTCCGCCTGAATGGTTATCTGACCAGGTTCACCACCAAGAGGAAGAGATTTGTTGACATTGAAGCGACTGATTTGCTCACTGACTTGGTCATTCAGCATCTTATGGCATTCTTCCATCTGATATTGAAGATGGTTTGCATCAGAATGGAAGTGTGACAACCCGTACTTTCAGGTCATTTCTCGAAACAATTTATGCTTCACTATTTCAACATTTGTCGTAAACTAGGTTTACGTGTTCCAAATTCGCGTAACCTTAAAGGTTTAGCGGCGAATTCATGATCATAACATCACGTACATTTCATATGGACTAAGATTAGTCTACATTTCATTAACATTTCATTTGCATCATATTAATTCATTCATGACATTTCATTTCACATTTAACGCGTAATTTTTATATTAAATAAACGTTATCGCGTGAGTTATTATTTTAAATATTTAATCCGTTACTTTCAAAAATGATCCCGACATATTTTTATACTTACATTTAGTTATAAAAACTATATTTTTAGTTTAACTAGTGTTTTGAATTTATTTCGTATATAAATCGTTAAAATTATATTATTACGACGTTTTTCTTAAAAACTACTCGATAATTATTTTATCACTCAAATTTTACAAGGAATGTATTTTTACAATTTTTATTATCTCATTACATTCTATTTTAATCTATTAACAAGTACTTTTACCTAAAAGTTACCATTTACCTTCACTTATACATTTTTCTACATTTTCAATAATTACACAAACAATTATACAATACATTTAAAAAAAATATATATATATATAGATTGTGAAACACAATCCCCCCATATCCGGCCATGGGGGGGGGGATGTGTCCTAGTTGATGATTTTTTTTCTCTTTTCTTGATTGTATATACTTACACACTTACATAAAGTCTTCACCTCATTTCATTCATTTACTTCCAATAATTCACCTAGCTAGCAAAACTTTTTCTCTCTTGTTCTTCTCCATCATAACCGGTTCTACAAGAGTTCTCCAAGGGATCACCATTTTTTTTTATCAAGCTCAAGTTATATTACAATCTAGATAATACTCTTTATTAGGTTTTGAAATAAAAACCAAGAGTGTTTAGGTTTAACCTTGGTTCTTATCACCTCATCATAATACTTGTAAGCATATCATTTATATTTTTCATGTTTCCTTTTCATTTCATAGTTATTTCTTCACTTTTGGAGCTAACATGCAAGACATATGTTGATTTATACCATTTTCATGATTTTTAAAGTTATATATATATATGGTCATCCTATAATTATCCCCTTGGTATATGTTGGTCTTGATGATGTTTAGGAACCCATGACACCCTAAGAAGGTGTATGGTAGGATTAGATTAGCTTTGGAGTTGATTTGAAGGGATTAGAATAGGTTTTGTCCGAGAAAAACTATTTTCGATATATATAAAATATGTTCTGTCCATGTTTTGATTTTCTGGAAAATCCGACAGTAGGCACGACTTTTTGGCCTTGATATTTAGAAAATATACTTTAAAACGAATCCGTGGCCGCTTGAACTGATAAAAACGGAGTTATAACGAAGAAGTTATGAATTTTTAAAGTTTGGCGACGAAATATATTATTTTCTGAAATTTCAGCATACTATTTTTACTCTATTCGGGTCAAAAACGAGCCTTAAGCTTCACAAATTATTTCGACTTATCAAAAATATATTAGTATACTTTGATACGAAGCTAAGGACATATTATACGTAGAAAACGGATTTGAAACGACAAAGATATGCACGTTTACATAAAATTGCCGTAACTATTATTTTCTGAAAAACTATATTATTTTACGAGATAAGTGTTACGTTAGCTGAAACGACCATGTTAGCGGCTGTTTTTATCAATGATGTGGAACTTTTTGAAACGAAATGTCTTCTAATAAAATTAAGATCACCGGGCATATTTTTCAAAGCGACAAGCCGTTTGTATAGCGGAGTTGTAATAAATTAATTACGGATGTTTAAACTTGGCCGAAACTCATTTTTTTACATAACAATTAGCCAAAATCACCATCTTTAACCCTTATTATCTTTATGTTCGAGACCTTTTTGACAAAAACTCCTGAACTGAAACTTCTAGATTTCGATACAAACTTTCCAAAACCGTCGAGTTCGTTTTCTAACGATCGACGTACACCATTTTACGACTAGTTTTTCGGAGCCATTTTTGTCATTTTCAAGAAATTTCCGACGACATTGTTTTGCGACGAAAAGTGCTAATTTCACCATAAATCATTATAAAACCATTGTAGGATGACATTTTGACGTAAATACTTGTAAAGTGATTTTTGAATGGTCAAGACGTCAAAAGAGTATTTTTCGACGATAAGTATTATTTTCAAAACTCGCAAATGGTATAAATAACATACGAAATGCATGCATAACGTTACATCATAACTCATTACGTATCATATCATTCATAATAGGTCACTTTCGAGATTCACGCTACATTTCAGTGTATCCACTTTTGCCATCACATTATTGTCCAAGTGAGTCATAGCCCCACTTTTTCTCGTTTTAATTATTTATGAAACTCTTTGGGGGAGATGCATGCTCAATAATGTTTATTACATTCATGACTATTTGCAAATTATATGTTTATCCGAACTGAATGTTTAGTCATGCAAAGTAACAGTATTACCATACGTAGTATTTCCATAGTATATTCATTGGACTGATGGTCTTGGTATATTCATTGGACTGATGGTCTTGGTATATTCATTGAACTGATGGTCTTGGTACATTCATTGAACTGATGGTCTTGGTACATTCATTGAACTGATGGTCTTGGTATAATCATTGCACTAATGGTCATGGAACAAATTGAAACCGTACGAATTAGGTGTTATATTAAGTAACTATGGATACATTAAGTTAGGCACTATTTTGTGAATTCATTTGACGATGTGCGCTTGAACGTAAACTATATACATTTTGGCAATGGGTTGTGAATACACAGGTTGCAAGTTTTGTATGGGCGGAACTTGGAACTGAGTGGATTTACGATGCATTTGCTGCATAAACGATTTTGAAAGGCTTTACATTTCAACACAAACCCTATGAACTCACTCAACCTTTGTGTTGACACTTTTTAGCATGTTTTATCTCAGGTATCTAAGGCATATACTTCATGGCATGCATGTGGACACATCTTAGAGTCGCGGTGACGACGCGTCTCACTTTGGTTTTACTCACTTTAAACATCGTTTGAATTGTAACAAATTTATTTCCGCACAAATTGATTTTCATTTGGGACCTACTTTGTAAACTCTGATTGTTTTATTAAATCAAACGATGTTCTTTTCAAATGACACTTTAGGTCGTTCAATATAACTGTGATTGTGGTGCTATGACAGTCAATCCCCCAGGAATTCCATTCCGCTGCAAAACAGGTAAATTGGGGGTGTGACAGGAAGACTTTGACAATTTCGTAGGCTTGTCCTTCTAGATCTCTTGGTGTTATGGAAGAGATACTCTTCCGCTCACAAAACCATCTAATGAAACTTCCCATATCACCAGTGTAGTGCAGAAGAGAGTCTTCAGCTGGAACTTCATAGTTATTGGTGATAACTGATGCCCAATTGTTGTCGGGAATCATAGAGTCAGACTCTGGGATTGTCCATGTGGGTTCTGGAGAAGGAGGTCTATCTTCCACAATGCAGCGTTGAATTGTGTCTCTAGAAGGAGCTACCCTGGATGTACTAGTGCGGTTCCCAGCCATGTAATTGTCAAACCAATCTTCTGATGGCTTAGGAATATGTTTCGTCGATGCATCATCTTCATCTGGTTCTGAGTCAGCCATAACTTGAGACTCTTCGTGGACCACTTGATCATCAGGAATTGAAGTGGATGTGGAGGTGAATCTTGAATCGATCGTCGTCCAGGCGGCAGATTTCTTCTGAGTACCCTGTTTGTTTGTAGAGTCTGATTGATTGGACGGTTTTGGGGTTGATGATGGTGGTTGTGATGGAGGTGAATTGGGTGTTGACGAAGGATTCCCAGCTCCAGAAGTTCCAGCGCCTCCTGGTGGTGGAGGATCTTCGCGATCTTTGCGATCCTTCATCAATGTTTCCATCACAATTGTCCTTCTTTTCTTTTTAGCATCCTTTTCTCCGACTTCAATTTTAAACTGTTCATAATTGTCGAACTTGATGGATTCTTCAAGTGCCTCATAAAGTTTACTATGAACCTCATGCTTGTCCTCTTCAGCCTCATACATCCTTTCACACAGGGCTGCTCTCATATCGGAGATGGGGAGGTCCTTGAATCGTCTGAGAAGTGGAGCCTCCATTGCCCATTCCACGACATCCTTGACTTCTCCTTCAATAGCTTCAGTAACTGCTTCAGTGAAGTTGAGGTGCTCCAATCTATGGACACGATCCACCAGAGAATCAACAGATTTAGGAAGTTGCCTTTCCAGTGCTTCTATCCTTTTAATAGCTTTATCCAGTAGTTGATCAGAGGTGAGAATCTGTGGAGGTGAAGCCGGTGGAGCATCCACATCCGCAACTATAATGACAGGATCAGGAGTTGGTGACGATGTTGGTGGTGTTTGAACAGTTGGTTCAGTTGGTATGGGAGGTGGAAGTACAGTTGATAATGAAGAAGCTGACATTGGAGGAATGGTTGACGTGTCTTGGTGAATGCTGACATTATACATGGATTGTGCAGTATCTAGGGGTTTGTCATTAATGAATTGGTCTCCAAAAGAGAAGTTTGCATCGAGATCCTTAAGTGAGGATAGAGAGTTAGTAGACACATTTGGTTCATCCATCTTCAAGGTCTCATCAGATCTTGTCTCAAGGTTCTCCTGCGAGCCCTTGACCACTCCAGATTGTTCTTTTGCATGAGATGAATCTGTTCTTCTCTTCAGCTCATATGGATTTGTGGTGCTTGATGGTGATGATGAGATATTTAACAGCATGTGAGCAGCTTGTTCAGTTTCAACACTTGCAACTCCTTTTCCCTTGTTAAGTGTAATTGGGTTTGTTTGTTGAGGTAGTTGAGCGGGTTCTCTTAACACAACACCACCTACTGGAGCTTTCACATTCTGACCTTCAAGGCTTTGCTGAATTCCAAGTTGCAGATCAGCATCATCTTCATCCGTTAACCTGAAGGTATTCCTTGCCACCTCAGTGTTCTCATCAATTTCCTTTTCCACTTTCTTCTTCTTTTCTTTATGCTTTTTGGATGAAGATTCTGACTGATGAGATCTTTCACGTCTCTTTTTAGGAAGAGAGGCATAGGATGCTTTAGAGTCAGAGGTGGTCTTGGGAGCAGTGGGTTGTGAAGGAGTGGGTGTGACATCAGCAGAGAGTTTGGTTGCTCTTTTCATGTATTGCTTGAAGTAGTCCTTCCTTTTGATATCTTCTGTGAGAAGACAATCAGGAATTGGCAATCCAAACACTTCTTTATCTGAGCCTCTAGGAACATATTTCAGGTTTCCTAAAACAAATTCATCATCTGCTTTGTGTAGAGTCGATTCAGACCTTGGAGAGAAGTTGTGAATTTGTTGTAAATACTGGATAACAAGCTTAGAAAATCTGATGCTGGGAATTACAAGTTTGTTCTGTTTCTTTCGTCCTTGAACATTGTTCAGGAAATAGGTTCTATCAGATATGAATGTGTTCATTGATAACGAGAATTCTTCCCAAATACGATCTGAGACATTCACATCAACCTTGTTAACGATTCCCCATAGGATTTGCAAGATAGGAATTCTCACTTTATCAAACCCTGAAGTTTTCCCAGATAAGCATAAGTTCAGAATGGTTGTAATAGCTCTCCAGGGTTGATACATGTGACCGGTGATGATGTCAGATGCTCTTGAAATACTGTTCTGATAGCCCAACCCAATTAGAAATACGATCAGATCGTCAGCACCAGGAGGAGATTCAGAACGAACGTCAGGGTCACATGGTGTGATTCCAAGAGCCTTACTCAGAATATCAGAATCAATAGAGAACTCCATATTATCCAGCTTGCAAGAGTATCGTGCTGTGATTTTATTCCATTGAACGGTGTTCCAGAATTGTTGAATGTAGATGGCAGGAATTGAGCATTGCTTGGTAATAGCTCCGAAGAAGTTAGTGTTTTTGAGGATGTCAATTGAAACTTTGAGTATCGTATTTTGTTGGAGCTTTTGTAGGTCCACATAACAGTTGCTCTTACCAATAGCAGCCCATTGACTTTTGGGAAGGATTTCATCGTCTGAGAGAATTCCGGATGATCCCGATGGGGTAGCGCTCTTTTCTGGGATTGAACTTGCCATTGATGTTCTGAGTAATCATACAATCAACAGTAATAGATGGGAACAGGTTAGATGATACATAGTAAGTGAGACAGCATTGAGAGCACCCTTATGACAAGGAGGTAGTAACACTGAAGAAGTTCCTAACACATATGGAGACAGATAGAGTGGCAAAGATTGCAACTGTATAACACCTTTCAACTATATGATAACATACATAGTTAAGATATATCAATGAAGAACATACATATAGAAAAATGATTACATGACGAGCTTATAAGGGATTAAAAGGGCAAAAGAGTGCATAACAACGTGATCATGACATGAGCCAAGATACACATGTAAAAGTGATATAACACATATGTATGAGGCAAAAGGAACATTTGGCAGTCGTAAGAGAACCCAAGTACCTTTTGCCTAAACAGATATGTTATAACAGTTTACATAGAGTAAGTTGATTCAACAAGTCGAATTAGGAGATCCTAGGAGTAGTGAGAGCGAAATCATCTTTAGCAACGACTTTGAACATTTTAAACATCCTTGACCTTAAGACCAATTCTCACTCATGAACACTGTTATAAACTTGTAAAAACAAGTCGTCATCTAGAGCCACGGACAAGTCATAAAAGGATTAACTCTCTAAGTCGCTAAACTAATTTGCTAACATGTAAGACCAAGTTGCCATGAATAAAACTTAAACCAAGTCACTACGAAGTAGACAACTAAGTCGCTAGGTAACAAATTCGCTAACTTGTAAATACAAGTCGCTATCTGCTAACTCGCTAACCAAGTCGCTAGGATAATTCGCTAGCTCGTAAAGTCAATTCGCCATGTACAGTAATTAAGCCAAGTCGCTAAAAAGTGGTTGACTAAGTCGCTATGTTATTAATTCGCTAACTTGTAAATACAAGTCGCTAGTTACTAACTCGCTAACCAAGTCGCTGGAAATTAGTGAACTAATTCGCTACGGAGACGTATTCGCTATGTAGAGCTCTAACTCGCCATGAAGAACATTCATACTAAGTCGCTACCAAGAACAATCTAACTCGCCACCAAGAACATTCCTAACCCAACCCATCAGTCCAATCCATTATAATCATCCATCAATGTATCCAACCAATATAGTCCAAACAATATAATCCAAACAATATATAACACGTTCAATCATTTTATAAGTAACACACATACGATTTACAAAGAAAATCCGAACCTAAGCGATTTAGTCAACAAATCACACCACGCGAGCACAGAAAGGATCTGGAAATAGTGATAAGTTAGACACTAGACACTAAAGCATAAGATAGTAACGATAATAGGGAATCAATGCAAACCTTAAGCTAAGTCGCTAGTAAGAATGAGAAGACGAAGAGAGAAGGAAAAAAAACGAGAGAGAGAAGAGAGAAAAGACTAGGTAACTCGCTAATGGGTAACTCGCTGGGGGTATACAACATATCTTAAGCAATATGACACAAATGGTCCTTGTGATTATAAACAAAGGTGGTAATTCGCTCATGCAACAACTTACACTATATGACAAGTTTGGTCCCTATGGTATAAATGAGTGAGTGGTAATAATATGCTAACACGGATAGGACAAAGTCTCTAGCATTGATTATTACACTGATCATCATGAATCAATTCAACATTTCAACACATAGGCAGTTACAACGAAAGCACACACTGAAAGTATAACCAGTTAGTCACACAAGCAGGAAATCACCACATCATACAAATGAACAAGCATCATAACCAGCACAGAAGCCAATGGTACATAAACTAATCTCCCCCTCAATCAATGTCATCAAAGAACATTGATTGATAATACCCAATCCCATTAAACCATCAAGAATATATCATTTGTTCGAACTTCATCTATGATCCCGTGCCATTATTGAATGACATTTCTAGGACCGTAGATGTTATCGATAACAAGGAGTATATTCATTATTAGATTGAGAGAAAAGAATGATAAAATGATAAAATTTTGAAATTTTTTTTTTTTTTTTTTTTTTTTTTTTTTGAAACATGATTTATACACAGACATGGAAGGACGAGTCCAGATTCAAAATGAATAGGAGTCAAAGTAAGAAGTACATCAACTCTGGCAAGCTATAGCTCCTGAATGAGCTATGTTCAAATCTGAGGGGAACCAAGTCATGAAGTTCCTGATTGAGTTGAGCATTGTACCTGAAAAAGACTGAGAGCACATTGTACTTGAAGCACATGTAGACTTGTACATAGAAGGGTTAGTGACATGTTTAGTCTCACATTTAGATGCAACACAGTATAATCCAGACATATCATTAATGGGGATCCTATTAGGTTCTACATTCTTGAAAAATTTACCTGTGGGAATCCACTTGAGGCATGATTTAGGAATGTAAGTTCGTTTAAGTCCTGTATACTTAAATAATCTGCCAGTGGGAATCCATTTGAAGCCACAGTGAGATGAACTAAATGAGTGCACACCCTTGTTTTGACTATTTGTCTTTTTGTGATCTGAGAATTTCTTAGGGGATTGATCTGTCAGACTATGTTTTGCATGATATCTAGTTAAGCTTATAGCATTTTTGACTTGTGGGTGATGTTCATTAGTCCTATGCTTGGGATTCATCATATCTGAATTAGGCAATGAAGTGACTGGTTTTGACAAAACAGACTTGTAATCAACTTGGGATGTAAGCTTAGATTTCAATGGTTTAGCTCTTTCAGACCTAAAGGCATTAGGTTGTTTAATAACTGTTCGTTTCAAGTGGTTCTGAACCGTTGACTTTCCCAAAGTTGAAGGTTTTGCAAACTTAGTGTTCATCCTATTTCCAGCATACTTCCTGAGCTCATTTTTTAGGGCAACAATATTGAAGCTCTTATTCTGAATTTGTTCTTTGAGGTCATCAATATCTTTCATCAAGAGATTAGATTGATTGACTAATTTAGAGTTTGTTTCCTCAAGGTTCTTTCTTAAAAGCTCATTTTCTCTTAGAAGGTTGGATACACATAGAGCTAGTTCAGAATTCCTAGATTCTAGTGTATCACTCATCTCATGACAGTCATAATTCTGGGCTTCTGAAAGAAGAGATTTCAGATTTCTTATGGTTGAATCTTTGTCCTGAATCTGGGATTTTAACTGATTAATATCAAAAAATTCTCTAAATTCTGGAAGTTCCAGATTACTGCACTGTTTATTTGCATAAAACATTTTATCCTTATGTTGTATTTCAATTTGCAAAGAGATACAGTGTTTTTCAAGAATTGAAAATTTGTTTGATAGCTCATCATATACCCTTTTTTCAATCATGTTACTTGCATCAGATTCAGACAAAACAAAGATTGATTCCACATTGTCATGTTCTGGGTAAGAGTCATGTACCTTTTTGTGAGAATTAGTGTGATCAGATAAGTGTACCTTGTCGATTGATACCTTTTCAGACTCTGAGAATTTGAAATCAGTGTTGTTCTCTTCATCCTTTTCCATCACAGCTGAGATTCTGCAAACAGTGTCTTCTGCTGGTTCAATTGGAATGAAGCATGACACGTCATCATTGTTCCATGGACACTCTTGACACTCGTTCAATTCCTTCAGCTTGTTATTCTCATTAGCAGCTTCATCAATGTATGTTTCCATATTACTCATAAGTTGAATAAATGAGTTTCTGAACTCATGAATTTCCATTCCCGTGTGTTTCTTGAAAGACATTCCAGTCATGGTATCATCAAAGTCTGAGGAGTATTCTTCCCGGATAAGTGGTTGAAATTGGTTGACGATGGTTTGGAGGGCAGCATGAGAATCATCAGATGAGATCTTTTCTTTGTTAATTTGAAACCTCAGTCTTTCTAAGTTGAGCAAGACAGTTCTTGTTAAAGTGGGAAAATCCTGACGAAGGATGGCACAACTTGTTCGATCCATGGTTGTTGATAAGAGTAATTTGAGAAGCTGACTGAGATGTTGAAACGGCTCACTGGTGCATTCCATATTCTTAGTATCATCTGATGATATTAAGAGTGACTTATTTGAGTTGTTCTGATTGATTGATACTGAATTATTAGGTGTGAGGCCTTCAGATGGGCATTCTGTTTCACTATTCTGTGCTGTGTCATAGAGAGCAAGTACTTTGGTGATAAAAGAATCCGTGATGACTGACATTGTGTTATTATGAATTG
Organism: Chrysanthemum seticuspe; assembly: GCA_019973895.1. Lineage (NCBI taxonomy): Eukaryota > Viridiplantae > Streptophyta > Magnoliopsida > Asterales > Asteraceae > Chrysanthemum > Chrysanthemum seticuspe. The sequence goes on from BPTQ01000002.1 coordinate 66,553,100, forward strand.
CTCCCCAAGTCTCTAGAGAATTAAGAATCAATTCGCTACTAGTACTAATCCCAAGTCGCCAACACTAATTCGCCACCACTCTAAGTCGCTAGCTTTCCAATTCGCTAGCCAGATGTAAGTCGCTAGGTGGTAACTCGCTACACACCAAGTCGCTAACCAAATTTTGGCAGCAATTCGCTACACAAGTCGCTAGAGACACAAGTCGCTAAAGAGCAACTCGCTACTGACCAAGTCGCTACCACAAGTCGCTACCCGTAGTGGAGAGTCCACTACTTGTCCTTTAACTCGCTAGCTCTAACTCGCTAGCATTAACACTGTAAGTCGCTACAAAACTGTGAAGCAAGTCGCTACCAAGAAAGTATTCCGAGAGCTAAGTCGCTAGCTTGAAAAACCAAATAAACTTCACTTTTCAATCCAAAAACAACCCAACCAAGATGATTCAAGCTTACCAAATGAACACCTACACACTTTTGATGATTCTAAACATAAAAGTACCAACAAAATTCAAACTTTAACACAAGAGATCAACCAAATGATGCAAAAACCACTAAACTTTTTCAAACTCAAAAACCACCTAAAAACCACTATAAATCCAAAGATGTGCAAGATATGATCTAACCATGGCTCTCTGATACCAATTGTAAGATATTAACTTTTCACATACACATCATAACATTAACACAATGAGCACATAGATGGTTTTAGAGAGAGAAAGAGTGGGACATTCTAGTGAGAGAAACTAGTGGAATATTAGATTACCAAAGAACATCCAACCCTCTACCTTGCAAGGTAGAGGGTATTTATAGGTTACAAACTAAACGACCTCCTGACGGCCTGTGGATCAGGGATACAGAGGGTAAAGACCCGACCTTCTTCCACGGTGTTGCACTAGACTATTTTATGCTACTAACTAACTACATAAACCGTAACTAATGACCAATCTACGAGCTAACTTATGCTAGATAGAAGTTGGGGTGACCGACTCTTTCAACACTGGAATTTTCTAATTCCTAACAGTTTACTTGGACGTTGTTTTTGAAAACCAAAAATGAAGCTTTTGATAAATTTGAAATTCTTAGCAAGAAAATTCAAAATCTACTAGGTGTTAAAATTGTGTCGATCCGAACGGATCATGGTCTTGAATTTGACAACGAAACTCAATTTGGAAACTTTTGTAATACAAATGGTATAACACATAACTTTTCCGCTCCAAGAACACCTCAATCAAATGGTGTAGTAGAACGTAAAAATAGAACAATTCAAGAAATGAGTAGAACAATGCTTAATGAACAAAACATTCCTCAAAAGTTTTGGTGCAACGCCGTTGACACTTCTACATATATTTTGAATAGAGTCTTAATACGTCCTTTCTTAAACAAAACACCATATGAGCTTTAAAAAGGTAAAAAGCCAACTTTAGGATATTTTAGAGTCTTTGGTTGTAAATGCTTCATTCTTAATACTAAAGACTATCTCACCAAGTTTGACCCAAAGTCTTATGAAGGTGTATTTCTAGGTAATTCTCAAACTAGCAAAGCTTATATCGTCCTTAACAAAGAAACAATGATAGTCGAGGAATCGTTGAACATAACATTTGACGAAAGTCCACCTCCCTCTAAGACATCACCTTTGGTAGATGATGACTTAGTTGAAAGTCAAATATTAGAAAGTCAAATTAATAACAAGGAAGATGAACCATTAAATAAGGAAATTATAAACATCAAAGAATCTAAAAGTCATCCTTTAGAAAAAGTCATAGGACAACTTAATCAAAGAACCTTAAGGTCACAAGCCCAAAATCAAAGTAATTATTTTTGTTTTGTATCCACCATAGAACCGAAAAACATAAATGAAGCAATAAAAGATGAATCATGGGTAATTGCCATGCAAGAAGAATTAAACCAATTCGTTAGAAATGATGTTTGGAAATTAGTTCCAAAACCTAAAGATCAAACCATAATTGGAACGAAATGGGTTTTTCGAAATAAAATGGATGAAAATGGTATAGTATCTAGAAACAAAGCTAGGCTTGTTGCACAAGGCTATAATCAACAAGAAGGTATTGATTATGATGAAACTTATGCTCCGGTAGCTAGACTAGAATCTATTAGAATATTACTTGCCTATGCATGTGCTTATGACTTTAAATTATTTCAAATGGATGTTAAAAGTTCTTTTCTTAATGGGTTTATTAACGAAGAAGTATATGTTGCTCAACCTCCCGGTTTCACCGACTTTGAGAAACCACATCATGTCTTCAAACTCAAGAAAGCATTGTACGGTCTTAAGCAAGCACCAAAAGCTTGGTACGACCGACTTAAGACTTTTCTTATTAATAACCAATACTCTATGGGATTAGTAGATAATACTCTTTTTACCAAGAAAAATGAATCACATATTATCATTGTTCAAATATACGTTGATGACATTATATTCGGATCAACTTGTCAAGAGCTATGTGATGATTTCTCTAAAATCATGCACGACGAGTTTGAAATGAGTATGATGGGTGAGTTAAACTTCTTTCTAGGACTTCAAATTAAACAACTAGAAGATGGCATTTTCTTTAACCAATCTAAATATATAAAAGACATGCTTAAGAAATTTGGCCTTGAAGATTCCAAACCGACTAAAACACCCATGTCTTCAGACACTAAACTCACCAAGGACGAAGACGGTGAATCCGTAGATAACACTAAATATAGAGGAATGATTGGTAGCCTACTCTATCTTATGGCTAGTAGACCCGACATTATGTTTAGTGTTTGTCTATGTGCTCGCTTTCAAGAAAACCCAAAGGCATCACACTTAGAAGCCTTAAAAAGGATTTTTAGATACATTAAGGGAACAACGTGTTTAGGATTATGGTATCCCAAAGGAACGGGTGTAGAAACCATAGTGTATGCCGACTCGGATCATGCCGGTGACTATGTCGATAGAAAAAGTACAAGTGGTATTTGCACTTTTGTTGGACATTGTCTCACCTCATGGTTTGCAAAGAAGCAAACGGCCTTAGCCATCTCAACTACTGAAGCCGAGTACGTCTCAGCCGGAAAGGCATGTCAACAAGCTCTTTGGATGAAGCAAGCCCTCGTAGATTACGGAATTCATCTCAACGACATTGTGATACTTTGCGACAACAAAGGAGCCATCGATCTCAGCAAGAATCCCGTTCAACATGCTCGTACAAAGCATATTGAAATCCGTCATCACTTTCTTCGTGACAATGTTCAAAAAGGGAACATTTCAATTGAGAAAGTATCCTCCGAAGACAACATTGCCGACATCTTAACTAAGCCTAATAAACGAGAACCTTTTAATCTTCTTAGACTTGGTTTAGGGTTAATGGAACCAAACATATAGGATAAACATAGCCTAAAACATTAGAATAGTCAAACCAAAACAATTTTGCTTTGTATCTGCTACTGTAGCCACGACACCAAACGACAACACGGACGGAACCAAATATTTGGTGCCGTCTGGTCCGTGGTGTCTACAGAAGCAAAACTGCTATATACATAACATCCTCTTCCTCACAACCCACTTTACCAAAACGTGTAAAACTTAAACCAAGCTCATTATTGACACCTTCCCACTCACTAATCACTGAAGATAACATCATTGTAAGTATCCTAACTACATTTTATCTCTTAATTCTGAGTCTAGGATTCTTATTTATGCACAAAACTATCACAAATCATTACATGGGGTTTTATGTATGCTTTTATACCAAATATGAATTCAATTGGCAAATTGCATAACTAGTCATTGAAATTAGGTACTAAATTATCATATTGCATAAACAAATCATGCTTCCCACTAATTGATAGATAATGAATATAAGGCCTTATTCAAACAACCAAACACCCCATGTCAAAAGTTTTGAAAAACTTCTCACTTGTAGGAAAACAATTTTTTTTCATTGCTAATACAAATAGAAACGTTAAATTTTCATCACTTGCATGCTCTTGAATACTAAAGGTATTGCATAACTAATATGCATTCCCGGGTATATTCAAATGAAGCCACATTGAATTAGGAGCATTTGGGTTATCTCATGGTATTTGCCAAACACCCCACTAAAACCATTTTTGTGCATAAAATGAGTCGAGATAACCGCAACTCCAAATTGTTTTCATATAGACACACACTAGAACCAAAAACGTTAAAATTTATTCTTATTTTTTTTAACATATTAATTCTTGTCCCTAGGAATAACCATGGTAGCCGCAAGATTCTATGATCACAAAGACACACTTAACTACATTCCCAAACACCACAAAACCAAAGGACTTACCAAGGAACAAGTAGAAATATTTAGAGGTCTAGAATCAAGATATTTCCATGAGGGTAGAACCATTCACTCATCCTTCCTTGAAAACACCAATCTTCGTGAAGAACTAGCCGCCATTCAATTCGATTGTCTTCTTGACATTGATGAACCAATTTGTCCTAGGTTTGTGTTAGAATTCTATGCTAGTGTGACTGGATTTAATGATGAAGACGATGATGAATTTTGTCTTAGGTTTAGAATCAACCAAAACGACTACACCATCACCTTAAGCAACTTTGTTCAAGTGTTAGGAATTCCCAACCGAGGAACTTGTGTCTACACGGATAAGTGGTCACTCACGGCTCTTGATACAATCAATGACCGCTCTCTTCCCTACCTAACCCGTTTGGCCGATAAGGATGCCATCCGTGAACACCTTTTTAACCCAAAAAGTGATACAACCCGAGTTACCCGAAAGGGAAAAGAGGTAAACCGAGATCCATATGGAATGGAGCTAAATGAACTTAAGCCCGAATTTAAAAAATGGGAGGAGTTACTTAGAGCCAACGTCATTATCACCATAGGAAATAGGGATCACATAAACGCTTGCCTTTGTCACATGCTCTACAACTTGTCCACCCGACAACCATTCAACTTAGCCTACTACATAGCTAGGAGAATGATTGACATTCCAACTCAAGGATCGGTTGCTCTTCCATACGGGATGCTTCTCACCCGTCTCTATAGAAACTTCGCACCAATTCCACCAACCCCAAAAGTGATGCACCTTTACTATGAACTCATCCCTCACATCTTTGTACCTTTGAGTGATGAACGAGTTGCTAAGACAAAAGGCAAGAGAGCAAAACCTCCAACTCCATCATCATCATCTTCCACCTCATGAGTATTACGTTTCTCTTCCCGAGATCGAGAATGAATCAGCAGAGTTCAAACAAACTAAGGGAATGTTCAAGTGCCTTGGTAGGATGATGAACAAGATTTACAAGAAGTTGGACAAATAAGGGTACTTTAAGGAGTGTTTGGAACAATACATTATCGTTAATGTTTGATACTATTTAGTTGTTTTTATTATGTAGGATGATAATATAACTTGAAACAATATTGTATGCTAACAATTTCATGCAGGGGGATAGCACAAGTATGCTATCAAATTTTACCCATTTTCACTATAATGTGAAAATCAATAAGCCTTGCTCAAAATCTATACTCCACTATGTTTATACATGTGTTATTTACTTTTCCTAACTAGAAATGTTTAGTATAACACCTTTTGAGAAAAATTTCAGGTTTCGGAAAAGTCCCCGACACCTAAAAACGTACTCTGTCTACTTTTCTGCACTTCACGGATCAGACGGCACCATAAATTTGGTACCGTCCATTATGTAAATTGGTACCGCCGTACCTGTACATGCGGACCAGACGGCACCCTAAAAAGGGTTCCGGTCGTGTTAAATTTTGGTGACATGGATCCTCCAGGTAATTTTCTGAATTTCGACTCTTTCGTGATTCCAAATTACCATCCATCACTTATAAATCAATCTTAACTAGTTTATACTCTTCTTAGAACTAGTATAAGTCACTTAGGTATATAAGAAATCCACTTCCCACCAAAATTCAAAAATTTGAAAAATCCACCCAAGGAGCCCTTTGGCATAAAGGAAGGAACCAAATTTTTGGTACCTTCAAATCCGTGGGAAATCTGATTGTTTGAAAATTCCACTCATTAGAACACATTTATTGCAAATCTTTTCTTCTTCACTCCATCTCTCTTGTATGGATTGACTTGGGTGATATGACTAGCATTCAACCAACTTCCAAATCATTAGGAACCTCATCTCTTCAATGGTTTAACATCAAATCAAACACATTTCTCCATAATTTTTCACTTCTATAAATTGAGAGGTTTTACCATGATCATCCTCACACCTTCTTCATTCTTACTATCATCTAGCAAAGAAAAACCCAAGTCAAAAATGACAAAATCATCTCCAAAACCTTGCAAGAAGACCGCTAGAATTAGCGTAAGGCCTTGTTGCTTCGTTAACCTTAGCTCCTCATCCGAGTCTTCTCCACTCACAATCTCATCTCCCATCCGAGATGATACAAGTCTTACCTTGGCTACACCAAATCAATCACACATTGTGATCACAACTCCACCACCTACAAAAACACCAACTTCACCTCCACCGGCACCCATCCAAACATCCAAAACACCCTCACCACCTTCACCACCTTCACCACCAAGGTCTCCTACTCTCATGCCTATGGAGTTATTCTCAACTCCACCAACTTCACCACATCCTTTCTTGGAGGAATTGGATGACTTGCCTCCTAGGCCAAATCATCCACCACCATTGCCATCTTTTGGCACAATTGAGCAAATAGCTCATGAATCACCAAGGTCATCTTTTGACCCAAATGCCTCATTAGGGCCAAAACCTCTTCTCTTCCACCCTATTTACAAAGACATTCATGGTCCTTTGTATGGGGATCATCCACTCCCAACATCAATGTCCCCTCATCTTGAGGACATTGAGGAGTGCATGTGGGATGCCAATCCCACTAGAGAGGAGATTCAAGCGGAACTCCACAACCTCCACCAATTCAAAGGCATGGTGGATTCTCACTTGAGTGAGACTATGCAAATGCAAAATGCTTTGCTTGCCTCCATCATGACCACCCCAAACATTCCCAACACCACCAACACATCTACCATACCACCACCACAACCTTCCCAAACATACTTCCCCCTAGGCATGGTTGCTCAACTTGTGAGCAAACGGCCCAAACCATGGAAAGGACCCGGGTTATGGTCCATGACTTCCAAGAAGAAATGAGGTTCATCCTCAATCATATCCTTGAGCGCCTCAACGCTCTTTCTCATCCACCATCTAACTAGGATGGTCATAGATTAGCATTTCTAGTTCTTCTTTTCTTAGGATTATTTTTTTTCTTGTACTAAAACACATCATTGTGTTCCCATTTCATGATCTTTATTCATGAAAATTTTAACAAATGAATGGTGTTTTTATTATAGTGTTGGTGCTTTTACATAGTATTTGCAAATGCTTGTGAATGATCATTATTACTAACATTTTTTTAGCTTTCTTTTCACAATCCATGTATCTTCCCATTAAGCACCCAATTTAGGGGGAGCTTCGATCAAGGGGGAGATAATGGCTCGGGCTCATTACATTCCGCATCGCCACTTCTTTTTGTTGAGACAAAAAGGGGGAGAAAATATAGGAACTTGATTATATTTTGACTTTTCTGAAAAAGTCAAACTGACATTGACTTTCTGAAAAAATCAAACAGGATACATCATTGGTAATACTTGACTTTTCTTTAAAAAGTCAACTGCATACTTTGACTTTCTGAAAAAGTCAACATCATGCATCAACTAGTGAATACTTTGACTTTCATAAAAAGTCAAACATCATACACTTGCATCATCATTCTCTTTTCAAGTTCTAAAACTAATATTTTTATAACTCTTGCACAAACCTTGTATCTTTTATAAAAATAAAATTTATATTTTGTCCTCAACAAAAAGGGGGAGATTGTTAATACAAATATCGTCATTAAACGTTATTTATATTTTTTATCTTTACCTAAGTTTTGTTAACGACAAAAGTAAATTTAATTTGTATAAAAGCTTAAAGCTTGTCAAGTTTAATTGATATCAAAACAAGCTTTTCAAACAATATATTCATCATTCAAGCATTTACATTTATAATTAGTAACATCTTGATATGACTCTAATCATTATGTATGATAGTAGTTTTTAATGTGTTAGGTTCTTAAAACCAAACACTACTTAAGTACTTGCATATTTCTAAAAATAGAAATACAACATATGACATCATGTGATGCATCATGGAAATCATTGGAAGATTTCATTAGATATTTTGTGTGGATTTGTACTCTTCATATCTTGCACAATCTTACTTAGATAGAGTTGACTTTGGCAAGATTTGATATCTTGGCTGTCAGACCCGGCGGTACCAAAATGGTACACGGGCGGAACCCTTAAAAGGGTTCCGCGGTCCGTGGACGCTCCTGTCCATTTTGGCTATAAATAGCAATGCCAAGCCAAGTAGTTTCTCATCCTTTTCTACTATACTCTCATACATATCTTCTCTCTAACCTTTCTAACACAGTTTCATATCATATTAGTGATCTCTTTTGTAGCAAAGAAGATCAAGTCACATTCAAGCTTCAACGAGAAGTTGGAAGTCTTGTTTGTTTAGTGTTGTATGATCTAGTGTTGATTCATACTTCATTGTTGTATTAAACCATCATAATCTTGTGAGTGTGAGTGGTTAGTATTTTAGTCCTCAAAATACATTGTGTGTGGGAGTAGTTGTACCCTTGGAAAGAACTCGACATCTAGCTTAGTGTCGGAAATAGTGTAAGCGAAGTGTAAAGGTTTTCTCCGCCGGTGAAAGGAGCTTGTTGACTAGTGAAGTTAAACTCTCGAGTGTGAGACTCGAGGAGTGGAGTAGGGCAAGGAGAAAGAGTCCTTGTAGACCGAACCACTATAAACAACTTGTTGTGGTTTGATCATTTCTTTCCTTATTTACTTATTACATATTGCTTGCATATTTCATTAACATACTCAAGATCAATATCAATTGATCTTTCAATAAAGTTTCAAAACAAAGTTTTTAATTGGTAAACTATTCACCCCCCTTCTAGTTTTCTACAAGTTATATATACCTTTTTTGCAGGGTGCATCTAATGCTAAGCTTGGACTGTGCATGAATTCAGAAAACTCGCGATGGTGCCAAACCGATTGAGCTCATAAAGGTGTAAAGGTGTTGTCTCTAATTATTAATATAAAATTTGACCCGCTCTTTTTTATTTGGTGCAATGACTGTTTTATTACATCTGAATTAGTGTCATCGCTGTTTGATTTAATATATCCATAATTGACAGGTATTCGAACGAGATGAATGAGTTATTTGAAGGCTATGAACGTCAATACTGTGAGCTTTCCACACCGGGTAAACAAAATTATAATTAAAGCTTTAAATAACTACACAAAACTGCCCAAATACAGTGATACAAAAACTCCACATCCAAGGTGACACTACTTCATTTGAAACGCTCCAATGGGGCATATTTATACAAAGGCTAATTAAAATCGTTACCATTGGATATAGGTATATCTGATGCTGGAATAGGTGCAGAGGTTGGTCATGCCGATCTGCAACAATGGCATTATGTTGGTCTTCACCCATGATACGGAGACTGGAAATGTGGGTTCAGGCAGCGCTTAAACACAAGGTGAATAACATTTTTTCCTTGATGCACTATACTGACTTGAAATTAGTAAACTAATTGTATCATATGTAGGTCTTAATCTAAACAACCAAAGAAGACCGAGGAGACTTTGAACAATCGGGTCAACGAGGAATCTGCAAAACTCTTTGAAAGTGAGTCTTTTGGTGCGTGCATAATAAATATGCTTATGGTGAGATATAAAAGATGCTTAGCACGAATGCGAAATTTTGGTCAGGTAATGGCTCTCAATTAAAGTTTGAGTCACAGGTTGTAAGTCCAGAAATTTATGAAAAGCTTGACAGAACATAACGAGGAAGAGGGGGTATGATTTCAGCTAATAATGACTTAAAAGCTAACATGGATACTTGTCATGTAACTTAAGAAGCCATTAACAATTTGGAAGTGCTTCTGTTGGGTCATACTGATCTATATATTTTATTCCTTTTTTGCAGGGTGCATCTAATGCTAAGCTATATAAAGTGCTTGTGGGCGAATGTACCAATTTTTTTCAGTATTTTTTTTAAACTATAGTTAATTGAAAAGGATAAATAATTTTTATTTATCAATAATGTTTATAAGTTTCATTTTTATTGAAACCCGCTTGGAAAGTCAAATACATGCATCTGAAACAGAAAATTATGATGCAAAAGTTCCATTTAGTTAGTGTTAAGCACTTCTTATATAGAAGGACACATTTCTTTCATGGTGATAACTTAATCATAATGTAAAATCGTTATACATAATTAAAATATTTAAAAAAAGCCACGGGCGTGCAAAATTCATAATGTTTTAAAAATTATATATGTTGTGTTATTAACCATCCACGCAAACCATACAATTATTTATAATTCTTTAAAAAAAATGTCTTATAATTTTGTTTGACAATCTATACTACTTTATAATGCATTTAGGCCTTCTAAAATTAGAAGGCTTAAAAATTCAGACTTTTTTACTTGCTTATTATGGAAAGAGTTTTTCTAACCAAAAATTAAGATAAGGAGCTCCAATCATGAGATGACATGTGTCACTTCTTAACAAACTCCAAACCTAACTTCTAACAAACTCCTAACCACTAAAAATTAAGATAAAGAGCTCCAATTATAAAATGACATGTGTCATTTCTCAACTAAAAATTCATCTTTATTTTTAAATTAAAATATCTTTTTATCTACTTATTTTTTTTATAATCTAATTTCACCATATTTTCTAAAACTTTATGCTCTTTAATTCAACATCCATTTTGATATATTTTTATGAGTTTTTAGTTTTTATATTTTTAATGGGTTTATTTTATTTTAATTCAAATTTTTACAACTTTAACCTTTATTTCATTTATTTCAATCAATATAATCTTGATTCGACAAAATCATATACTTTTGGGGTAGTGTTTGATGCGTAAGAGATTGCGAGGGTATTTCTATATGCGGGAATAATGATGTCGCGGGAAAGCTACGGGAAAATTACGGGTAACCCAAACAAACACTTACAACTAACACATATACATTCGAAGTGTTGTGAAACGAATTCACTAAACGGGTAAGCAAACACATATAACTATACTTATCGCCGCCGCTGTGCGCGGGTACCCGGCTAGTTTTAAAAAATGTATTTAAGTTAAAAAAAAAACAAAAAACAAATAATTATAAGTCATGCTCGCCCATTGGGCGGGCTTCGAAAACTAGTATATATATATATATATAAATTACATAAATCGACCTTATTGTTTGTCCCAAATTGCATCTACTGTCTATGGTCGTTTTCGTACGTTTTCGTACGTTTTCATTCGTTTTCGTACGTTTTCATACGCTTTCATTCGATTTCGTACATTTTCATATGCTTTTATCCATTTTTACACGTTTGCACACGCTTCCGTCTGTTTTTATACGGCTTTGTATGTTTTTATACGTTTTCTTATGTTTTTATACGTTTTCATATGTTTTTATACAATTTCGTCTGTTTTTCGTTAGTTTTTATACGTTTTCATCCGTTATCGTCAGTTTTTATTTGTTTTTATACGTTTTCGCCAGTTTTTATATGTTTTCGCCAGTTTTTATAAGTTTGTGTCCGTTTTACTATGTTTTTGAACGTTCCATACGTTTTTTTTATCTGTTTTTGTTCTTTCTTATATGTTTTCGTCCGCTTTTATATGTTTTCATCCGATTTTATACGTTTTTGTACGTTTTCTTATATTTTAATACGGTTTTGTATATATGAGACGGATAAAACATATGAAAATGTAAGAAAAACGTATAAAGACGCATAAAAAGCGTACAAAAATGTAATAAAACGTATAAAGACATAAAAAAATGAATAAAAATGCATTAAAACATTTTTTTCTCGGGTGAAAAATGTTTTTTATACGATTTGGTACATTTTTATACGATTTGGTACGTTTTTATGCATTTTTATACGTATAAAAACAGCCGGAAACATATAAAAACGAACAATAATGTATGAAAACGGGTGAACACGTAAAAAACGTAATAAAACGGATTAAAACGTAAGAAAATGGACGAAAACGTATAAAAACATATATACCTTAAGAAAACATATAAAAACAGATAAAAACGTAAGAAAAACTTATAAAAACGGCCGAAACAATATAAAAACAAACAAAAACATATGAAAACAGGCGAAAACGTTGAAAAAGTATAAAACAGATAAAAACATATGAAACCCACATATAAAAACGGACGAAAACGTATAAAAACAGATAAAACCATAAGAAAACGTATAAAAACTGATAAAAACTTATGAAAACAATATATAAAAATGGACGAAAACGTATAAAAATAAATAAAGACATAAGAAAAGCGTATAAAACCTGCCGAAAACGTATAAAAATGGACAAAAGCGTAGGAAAACATAAGAAAACAGGCGAAAACGTAAGAAAATGAGCGAAAACGTCGAAAAACGTACACAAACATGTAAAGACATACACAAACGTATATAAACGTACACAAAAATATGTGATGTGTATATTGTGATAGCAAGTTGTCGTTCTAAAATTATTTAAAAAAATAAGAAATCAAATAAATAAATAAAAATGGATTGTCAATGCAATATGATTCCACCAGGAACATTTGATGCAATTTGGGACAAACTAGAAGTGCGTACCATACAATTTACTCAAGTGTTAAATATGCCACGTAGGCATTTTTCTGGTTTTCATACTTTTTAACCAGTAACCGGTAACTTGTGGTTAGATTGAAATAAAAAATAAAAGTTCGTAACATTAAATGGAATGAAAAATAATACGCGTACTAAATTAATACATTTAAAAAAGTTCGTTTTTATTGAACGACCAAAACCCAAATAAAAAACATACAACACCCAAAGATCATTAGCTAGACGAGGACTAACATTTGCCAACTTTTAGAACACCTCGTTAAAGGTAAAACTGTAAAAGTAATACAGTACAAGATGGTTATATACCATAGCACGCTTTCAAATTTCAAATTTTGGATGTGTAGTCTTTTCCACCTGCGCCTATAGCCCTACACCACTAGTCCTCTACCTTGATGATGATAAATCTTATAACTTTTCATCTTTATAAAATTGTTTTTAGACAAGCAATACTACTTTTTTTTGCCATTGTGTTAGTTTCCCTCAAACCTAAAATAAGCATTAAAACCTCAAAGCACAACATTAGACTTAAGACTTAGGAGGAAGTAAGATCAACTCTTTTTTATTTTACTTTTTTTAACACAAAAAGTCTTGTAAACTAAATTTATATTTGAAGGGTATGTTTGGCAAAAATAGACTGCGCTGATGCTGGTGTTGTTGATGCTGGTGCTGGTGTTGTTGCTGTTGCTGAAAAAGATTATAAAAAGAGATTATTTTTATAAGCTACATGAAGCAACCTTTTATTTTCAGATATTATGAAATATTATTTTTTTAATAATCTCTTATAAGTTATGTCTGCCAAACAAAGATTATTTTTTAAGTAGCTTATTTTTCAAAAAAAATAATCTTAAGCCTCAATAATCTTCCATAATCTCTACTGCCAAACATAAATAATAATATATCTTTAACACATACATAATTCTCCTGATTTTATTTGGGTGGTGTTAGCTAAGTCTAAGCGAGTCATATTTTTTTTTGTTATTTTGTTGGTGTTCTAAAATCATACACCCCAATTGTTGCTTACTCATTGTAAGAATCTTGTGATTATCATATTGGGGTAGTTTATACGGACCCCTTTACAGGGGGTTTTCAATCATTGCATGCATCGGAGAGTTGTACTGTGTGAATCGCGATTTTGTATTATGTGCTTCGCGTTTTGTACGGTTAACTTATAGAGGTCTCTATAGCATATCCCGATCAGATTATGTATGCACATATGCAACTTTATAATTGTTAAAACTGATTTTAGCCAACTGACTAGCAAAGTAAACGAAAAAGGCGCTTGATAATTTGTATAGAAGCAAATAAGTTAAGTTAGAACCTTATACAAAAATTCTAAGTTTCACTAACCTCTCAAAATATATGTTAAAGTTTTAACGTTCATTCATGTGCATAAAAAAAATGTAGGAAGCTGTTCGATTTATGGAACACATATAAGATTTTTGGAGGTTGTTTGGAGCATAGTCACTAGGAACACAGTTCGCTGGTATGGGGTATAAGTTTGATCATTAACTTCAAAAACCTCATCACTATCCAATTACCAAAACCCCTATCCATGAAAGCCGGATTATCAACCTTTTCCCCAACACTTTCCAAAACCGAATCATGACCCATGCTTGAACCACGACCCACACAAACAGAAGTGCTAGTCGAAGCGTGATAAGGAGCAGCAGAAAGCCACAATAGAGCTAGTACGTAACATTGGGCGAAGTGTTCCCAATACTAGGAGTGTCAACAATATTCGAATTGGAATTACCATTTGGTTTAACATATTCCATAGCATAATCATTTAAATTATCAAGAACAACAAACACATTAGAAGTGCTAACCACATTACGAGATGGTTTAGATGTAGACGCCACATTGGCAGTAATCATTTGAATTCTTATGAATGTCTCTTTGCTAACTGAAATTCAAATGCGGTTATGAGACTACCGATAAAAGTAGCGCGGTAGAAATAATTAAAAAAAAAAAATCGATAAGAAGCAACACATTTCTGTTTATCCGCCAAAATATTGAGGTAGCTAATTCAGAAGAAGATGACCACCAACATCATTAAAAAGATTGCACTTGATGAAATAGCTCATTTATGAACAGACACAACTTTCGTTCGCAACCCATGACGAGCCTCAAGTTACGATGCAAAGCATGGAAATGATGGTGAAAAACGGTTTGATTATTGAGAGACATCTACAAAGTAAGCAAAAGATAAATTTAGTATCTTCAGTAGAAAGAAACACATTTACAGATTAATTACCCTAAGTTTTAATGTTAACTTTTAAGCTTATTTTGAAACTTGGGGTAATTAGTTTATAAAATTGTTTTGTACCAAATATACTAAATTAACTTTGCTAATTTTGTAGATGTCTGCCAGTAATCAAAATATAATCCCTAATCCTTTTCGGGCTTTGTTCGTGAAAGAGAATTTGAATGAGAGTAAGTGTATGTTTGGCGCGGACCGATGTGAAGTTTTCTAGGTGATGAGCGATAAGTATTTTGATTTTTAGTGATTGTTTTGCAAAAATCAAACCATAATCCATAATACTTTCCGTGATTTGTTCGTGAAAGAGAAATTGAATGAGAGTAAGTGTATGTTTGATGCGGAGTGGTGTGGAGTTTTTCTGGACGGTAAGTGATGAGCATTTTAATTTTTAGTAATCGTTTGGCAAAATAGCAATGAGCATTTTGATTTTTAGTGATTGTTTAGCAAAAGAGCGATAAGCCGCGGCTATTTTTTAAGAAGGTTAATTCAAACACTCATTTGTCCGAATAGAAAGTATAAAAAGTCACATCCTTTTGACGTGTACCTTCTCTTTTCTTTTCCCTTCATCATCTTTCCCTTGTTCTCCCATGTTCTATTTTCTTCATTCTTAATTTCTTAAATCATGATACGACACCTCAATTCGACATTTAATTATTTCAATACATGATTTAATTACACTAATTAAATATCTAATTCTTTCAATTCGTTATCTAATATCATCAATTACATAGTTTTATTTCAAATTTAGATCAGTAAACATAAACTCATCATTAACTTTTTATATTTCATTGTTCTTTCAAGTTTTTTCTCTAAAAAATTCAAAATAAAGTGTTTATTAAAATGTCTATAAGGTCTTTGATAAAATGTCTCTGATGAGTGCTTATTCACTCATTATTTTTACCCGCATATGATCTCAAAAACGACTAAAAACACCCTAATACGCTCAAAATATGTTAAAAATATCCTCGGAGTGTGTTTTATGTCTTGCAGGTACAAAAGGATTGAAAACAGTGCGAAAACGGACAAAAACGAGCTTAAATCGGGAAATGGCAGTTTTAACCCTTGAAGATTCAAGAATTGTCACGTTTAGTCCCTCAAGTTTCAAATTTGGCAAATTCAGTCCTTGATCTACTGGAGAATGTCAAGATTGGCCCTTGAACACATTTTCAGATATTACATGCTTGGTCCCTGAAAAATCAGAATTTACACAATTAATCCCTAAGTTGCCAAATGTGTTCAAATTAAATCCCATATCCAATAACTTAAATAAACCCCTATAACCAAACCCAATTTAATCCCAAGCCCAAAACCAAACCCTTTTACCCTTTCTACACTTTTGTTCTTACCCAAACTCCCAACCCCAAAATGGCGCCATATTTTCCCCCCTCCTCTGCCTCTCTCCATCACTTTCCCATACTCCCAAGTCCCTATCTCCTTCCCCAAGAAAAGAGTCACGAGACTCCATGCCACCTTGGCAATCCAAAGTGCAAAAGAGAATCCAATGGCTGAGGTTCCAAGGTTTAGGGCTCCAAGGTTAATCCAATGGCTGAGATGGGATTGAGAAAGCACAAAAAGTGTGTTTGCTTGTTTGCACTCACAAAGAAAACACAAGGGCAGTAGCAGACAAGAAAAGAAAAAAAAAAAGAAAGACCTTTTTCGATTTTGTATAAATGTAGAATATAGGATCATTGTAAAACTTGTCTAGAATCTTTTGAGCTCTAGTCCCATTTTAATATTTATGTCATTTACAATTCCTGTAAGTTTATTTTTCAATGCAAGTTACTTTAATTTTTAGTTCACTTTAAATATTTCGTTATCACTCTTATGTTCTTAAGTTCTGTTTCCAGTGGTTTAAAATTGTTAGTTAATATTGTTGAAACTAGTTTTCAGTTGTAAGGTAAATGCAAATCAGTTTTAAACTCATTTCTGTCAAAAAAAAAAAGGGTATTGTTTGGTTTTGCAAATATCTTGGGTCAAACTCCAAATTTGACCCAAGTAATGTCTCAAATTGTTTTAAGAAAGCTTTGATTTAATTCATGTAATGTGATGATAGTGAATATCTTCAACTTTTGGTTGTTTAGTAACTTTAGAATTGAGTTTTTTTAGAATCTGTTTGTCTTTTCTTTTTTTTTTCTCCTTCCTGTTCAGCAAACTGTAGCAGCTGCATCTCTTTTTTTTGCCTAGATTTAGGAGATTTTAGGTTAGGTTTAGGATTAGTTATTTGTTGCAATTAGTAGTTGGATTGATAGTGTGCATAATTTTGTGTTTTAGTTAGGATTTAGTGCATTTATAGTAGCTTATTTGTGCCTTGAAAGCTCCCCATAAGCTGCCTTGTTCTGTCTCAGTAGCCACAGCAGCCCCATAAGCCCCTCTTGACAGCTTATTTATAAGCTGTCAGGTGACCCCACTTGCACCCATTAGCTTTTTTTAGGTTCCCCTTACGCCATAATTTGTATGTCCACTTAGTTTTAGGAATTTAGAAGCCCCTAAGTAGCTTAATTTTTAGCTCTAAAAGCACCTCTTGGCTGCTTTCTCCACTGTTACAGCAACAGCAAGAGTGCAGCAGAACGCTTGCTTTGGTTTAGTTTCTTTTATTTTCCCAATTGCTTATCCATGATCCCCTAGGTAGTTCTTAGGATTAGTGCTCTCCTTGAGTAGTTTGTAGGACTTGTTAGTGGTTTTCGTATGCTTGATGTAGCTTGTGTATGTCCTAGCAGCCATAAACCAAACAGCCCTTAAGCTTATTTGAGTGGTCTGCTGGTAATACAAGTTGTTACAGCTTGTTTTTAAGTTTTTCAAGTTTTGCTTTTTTGTAAAAACATGCTTCTTTTGTTTTAACAATTGGTTTGCAAAGAAGAAAAACCCAAAAAAATATAAGTGGCAAAAAGTTGTATAGCTTGTTGCCAACTGTGTTTTTCCCCTTTCTTGTTGTTTGCCTTTTGTGTTTCTAACTTACTTTAGCTTACTAGATGCATGATTAACTTGTTTCACCTTTTACACTTGCTGCTCCTAAGTTTTTTTTTTTTTTTTTTTTTTGTGATTTAAAGTTGTCAATTTGGGTGTTTGTTAGTTCTTTGATCACTGTTGTGCTATAGCTGTGAAATCAGTTTACTGTATGCTTTTTACAAAGTTGGTTTTTGTAAAAAAAAATCTTCCTTCAAATCTCAGTTAATAGATTAAATAAATAAGTAACATTAACTGCCAAAAACGCAAGAGTGTGGATTCGAACCCAGCACCTCCTGGATCCCTCAGCCCACGCACACAAGACCCACCTCAGAAACCATCTCTGCTGTTGGTCCTTCTTGGTTTTATTTTGTTTAATTAATACTTAATATAGTTAGCTGTTTTTAACTTAGTGCTTATTCTTTTTTTTTACAGCTTATTTCCTTTAGTAGAGTGCATGTTTTTTATTTTTCCTTGATTCAGTATTATGTAAGCTATTTTTTGTCCTTTTTGTAGAATTTTCTAATAATGTTTAGTATTCTTAATTATTTATTTAGTTTAATCTAGTTTTTAATTCATAATAAATAATTTAAAACTCAAAAAAATATTCCGCTTTTTCCTAAAATTATTTTTGGTCATGTAGAACGTAGGAAAATTGGTTTTGCACCCGTAGGCCTTAAATTTCATAATTCTCACGTTTTAGGCTCGGTGCGTTACCGGTTTTCGCGTTTTTTAGTTTGAATGCCCTAGGACTTAGTGTAGCGTTGTTTTATTGTTTCTTAGGCTTAGTCGTAGTTTATTTAGTGTTTTCTTAGTTTTACATACTTTATTTTCATTTTCGTTCTTTATTTTGTAGAATACGTAATCACAATTCCAAATTTGTTGAACCAATTCAAGTCCATAATCACGAAACTCAACGACACCGTCAATTTCACACCTCGTTGGGACACGACCCGGGGAAATCACTTTTATCACACACGTGAGTTTCGGCACGTTAACCCTTTTCCTAAAAGGTTGATTTGTCGATTCTTGCGTTAATTTGATATATTGATACTGTGTTTGTTTTACCACTCACTTTACCACGAATCAAATTTTGGCGCCGCTGCCGGGGAGGTGTGTTGCGACAATATTGTGAAGTTTTTGCGATTAGTGACTTGAAGATCCTTCCTCGTGAAGTTACCGTTTTTCATAAAATCCAAAAATACAAAAATATTTTTCTCGTTCCTCTTATCCATATAATTCTATTTCTCTTACCCTCTTTTGTCGTTTAATTCTATCCTTCGTATCCTCTCAACCATTTGATTCTAATTCTTTAACCCTCTACATGTTTAATTCTCATGGCGACGATCGATTATCGTCGTTGTTTTCATTGCAAAGGACGTATGGAAGAGGATCAAGTTTATTGTCTCAATCCCGATTGTTTATGTAAGCGATGTGGTAGGGTTGGTGCAAGCAAATATTGCTATTGGTGCGAATTATCCGATAAAAACTCTCTCGATGATTCTCCAAGTTTTTCTGACCACCCGCCACAACCCGAGATTTGTTCTATTGTTTCTGAGCCTAAACCGTCTAGATTTGATCCAAATCTTTCGCGATTTACGGTTAAGGTTAAGAGAAAAGAGCAAGAATCGGAGACCAAAACGGAAATGGTGGAAATTGCTAGCTCTGAGAGCACACCATTTGTCCCACCTCCGGAATCTTCAAAACCTTTTTCGGACGATTTCATGAACATTGTTCAAAATTGCTTAAATGAATTTCGTCAAATTTCAACTTCGGGAAATACCGTTTTACCTAACATTTGTGATGTTGTTGAGCCCTCGATTCCTACTCCCGTACCCGAGATACTTTCGTTCGATCAAGAGTATTGCTACGGTTGTGGAGACGTGTTACAAAAAGGTTTCCGTTGTTACAAATGTATGTGCGAGTGGTGTGGAAACTATCTTATTGATGGATGTTGTTCGATTTGCGCCGAGAATTCATTCGCTTATGATTCTAATCCTAATTCCTTCAATTATCCTCAAAACGATTTCAACTACCCTCCACAAAATTCATTCGAACCACAACCGTACTATCATCATTTCAGTGATTCATCGTTTCAAAGTTTCTCTCCTCAATACCTTCATTGTGCTAAGTGTGGGGGTCCTCATTTTGATTATCAATGTTCATGGAATCAAAACTATGGGCCTGACCCTTGTTATAACACTCCTTGTTTTGACAATTTCCAACCCCCACAACTTCCCGTCATTGATCCATTTCCTCATATGATTCTTGAGGAACTTTCTGAGGAACAAGCCGCTCGCAACGAAAGATTTCTAGCCGATGAGCGAGCAGCTCAAAAGCTTCTCCTATTTAACGAAGCTGCTCAACAGCGTTTTCTATTTAACGAAGCTTGCCGTCTCGATGACGAGGATGAGGAAGATTGGGAGATGACAAAGGACAAAGTGCATATCTCAAGCTCACAAAGTACCGCACATGTCCACTCTCCGCCCTCATATTGCCTATCTACCATAGAACCTTCGGATACTTTTAATGGGGGACGAGCATCTTAGCACTATTCCGGAAACGGAATCGTCTTGTGTTGAGAACCTTGTCCCAAACCCAAGTGAATCCGAGGTTATTTCTGGTGATATGTGTGATGACCCTCTCGATGATGATTCTTCTCCCACCCCGAAAGAACCTGTTGAGGTGATCTCCGAGTCTGAAAATGACTATACGTCATTTGATGATTCTTTATCGTGTGGAGACATCGAGTATGTTGAGGAGATGCCTTCTGAGCTCGTCAGCTTGGAAGAAGTGAGAGATGTTGATCCCGATGATCTTGATATGGACACTGATTTTGAAACGGATGATGATATTCTCGTTGTGTCCGAGAAACCTTTTGCTATGGCGTTCACTAATCCTCTGTTTGACTTCGATTCTGAATTCACTCTAGTTTTGGATAATCCCATCTTTGATATTCAGAATGAGGATAATAACGTTTCTACATCTCCTTCTTTACCCGAAGATAAGAATAGTGGCAATCCCACTTCGACGTTAGACCTTCTCGAGGAGTTCTCCGATGAACTCGCTCTTATTGATCATTCTCCACCGGGAGATGATGATGCTCACTTCGACTTTGAAGCCGACCTCACCGAATTGGAAAATCTCATTTACAATTGGTCTTCTGATAATTCGTCAAGTGACACTCGTATTGGAGAGGTCGACTTTCTTTCTCCGGATGACTTGAAACCTTCGGGTTTTCAGAGTGACGATTATGGCTTAGGTCCATCATCCACTCGTCCGCCTGCTAAACCGCCGGATGATGGAACCTCTTCTAAGCCTGATACAGACATTTTCATTGCTACAGTGGTGGATAAGATTTCCGAACATTCCGTCAATGTTCCTCAATCTAATCTTTTGCCCACCCGACCCACCCGTTGTCAATCCATTGACACACTGCCTTCTCCTCCCATTTCTTCTCCATGTCTTAACTCTTACGAGAGTGAAGATACCATCTTTGACCCCGGCATTTCTCGTTCTTTTGAGCCGGTTGCATCTCATCGGAGTGGAACTTTCATCACATTCAATGTTTATCCAAACCATTTGAATGAAAGTCCGATGGAGATCTTCTCTTCCACTTGCTTCCCCATGGACCAATGAATTCGGGGTCGAGTCAAGCTAGCGACTCGGTTAACAAAAACAGTAGCATAACATGGGTTTTCACCCGTGTGTTCCACCCTAGTGTGGGGGAGTTTCCCCTCCCGCTATTGTATAAAGGTTTTCTGAAAAAAAAAAAAAAAAAAAAAAAAAAAAAAAAATCAAATAATGGCCGTAGTATTTCCCTTTTACGTTCTCCGTTTCGGCATAACCGCCGGTACTTTGAATATTGAGGGCAATATTCATTTCTAGTGTGGGGGGAATTCTCACGAATTTTATCATGTAATTATACCACCCGATTCCCCCATTTTCGGCCAATTTTTTTTTTTTTTTTTTTTTTTATGGTTATCAGTCCGCCATGTCTAATAAACGAAAGGATTGGCTAATCCAGGAGCAAACGGCTCTTGGTAAAGATATCTCAAATCCGTTGACGGCTTGCAATTTGCCCAAAATTGTATGGTATTCAGCTCACCATATCCTTAAAAGTGAAGAGTTGGCTAGCCCGCAAGTTTATGGCTTGTGGTAAAGGCAGTTGGAAAACCATAATTGGTAATCGACTCACCAAAGATAGTATATATTATCTAAGAGTTGGCTAGTCCAGAAGCAAACGGCTTCTGGTAAAGACAAATCAAATCCGTTGGAAGCTGATGATTTGCTCAAAATCATATGGTTATCAGTGTACCATAGTTCTTACTTGAACTGAAACATTTGGCTACTCCAGAAGTGATGGCTTTTGGTAAAGAGATTCAAATCCATTAAGTTTTCTAAAAAGATTGCTAGGGACTAGCAATGTTTTAGTGTGGGGGAATATGATGAGTGCTTATTCACTCATTATTTTTACCCGCATATGATCTCAAAAACGACTAAAAACACCCTAATACGCTCAAAATATGTTAAAAATATCCTCGGAGTGTGTTTTATGTCTTGCAGGTACAAAAGGATTGAAAACAGTGCGAAAACGGACAAAAACGAGCTTAAATCGGGAAATGGCAGTTTTAACCCTTGAAGATTCAAGAATTGTCACGTTTAGTCCCTCAAGTTTCAAATTTGGCAAATTCAGTCCTTGATCTACTGGAGAATGTCAAGATTGGCCCTTGAACACATTTTCAGATATTACATGCTTGGTCCCTGAAAAATCAGAATTTACACAATTAATCCCTAAGTTGCCAAATGTGTTCAAATTAAATCCCATATCCAATAACTTAAATAAACCCCTATAACCAAACCCAATTTAATCCCAAGCCCAAAACCAAACCCTTTTACCCTTTCTACACTTCTGTTCTTACCCAAACTCCCAACCCCAAAATGGCGCCATATTTTCCCCCCTCCTCTGCCTCTCTCCATCACTTTCCCATACTCCCAAGTCCCTATCTCCTTCCCCAAGAAAAGAGTCACGAGACTCCATGCCACCTTGGCAATCCAAAGTGCAAAAGAGAATCCAATGGCTGAGGTTCCAAGGTTTAGGGCTCCAAGGTTAATCCAATGGCTGAGATGGGATTGAGAAAGCACAAAAAGTGTGTTTGCTTGTTTGCACTCACAAAGAAAACACAAGGGCAGTAGCAGACAAGAAAAGAAAAAAAAAAGAAAGACCTTTTTCGATTTTGTATAAATGTAGAATATAGGATCATTGTAAAACTTGTCTAGAATCTTTTGAGCTCTAGTCCCATTTTAATATTTATGTCATTTACAATTCCTGTAAGTTTATTTTTCAATGCAAGTTACTTTAATTTTTAGTTCACTTTAAATATTTCGTTATCACTCTTATGTTCTTAAGTTCTGTTTCCAGTGGTTTAAAATTGTTAGTTAATATTGTTGAAACTAGTTTTCAGTTGTAAGGTAAATGCAAATCAGTTTTAAACTCATTTCTGTCAAAAAAAAAAAAGGGTATTGTTTGGTTTTGCAAATATCTTGGGTCAAACTCCAAATTTGACCCAAGTAATGTCTCAAATTGTTTTAAGAAAGCTTTGATTTAATTCATGTAATGTGATGATAGTGAATATCTTCAACTTTTGGTTGTTTAGTAACTTTAGAATTGAGTTTTTTTAGAATCTGTTTGTCTTTTCTTTTTTTTTTCTCCTTCCTGTTCAGCAAACTGTAGCAGCTGCATCTCTTTTTTTTGCCTAGATTTAGGAGATTTTAGGTTAGGTTTAGGATTAGTTATTTGTTGCAATTAGTAGTTGGATTGATAGTGTGCATAATTTTGTGTTTTAGTTAGGATTTAGTGCATTTATAGTAGCTTATTTGTGCCTTGAAAGCTCCCCATAAGCTGCCTTGTTCTGTCTCAGTAGCCACAGCAGCCCCATAAGCCCCTCTTGACAGCTTATTTATAAGCTGTCAGGTGACCCCACTTGCACCCATTAGCTTTTTTTAGGTTCCCCTTACGCCATAATTTGTATGTCCACTTAGTTTTAGGAATTTAGAAGCCCCTAAGTAGCTTAATTTTTAGCTCTAAAAGCACCTCTTGGCTGCTTTCTCCACTGTTACAGCAACAGCAAGAGTGCAGCAGAACGCTTGCTTTGGTTTAGTTTCTTTTATTTTCCCAATTGCTTATCCATGATCCCCTAGGTAGTTCTTAGGATTAGTGCTCTCCTTGAGTAGTTTGTAGGACTTGTTAGTGGTTTTCGTATGCTTGATGTAGCTTGTGTATGTCCTAGCAGCCATAAACCAAACAGCCCTTAAGCTTATTTGAGTGGTCTGCTGGTAATACAAGTTGTTACAGCTTGTTTTTAAGTTTTTCAAGTTTTGCTTTTTTGTAAAAACATGCTTCTTTTGTTTTAACAATTGGTTTGCAAAGAAGAAAAACCCAAAAAAATATAAGTGGCAAAAAGTTGTATAGCTTGTTGCCAACTGTGTTTTTCCCCTTTCTTGTTGTTTGCCTTTTGTGTTTCTAACTTACTTTAGCTTACTAGATGCATGATTAACTTGTTTCACCTTTTACACTTGCTGCTCCTAAGTTTTTTTTTTTTTTTTTTTTTTTTTTTGTGATTTAAAGTTGTCAATTTGGGTGTTTGTTAGTTCTTTGATCACTGTTGTGCTATAGCTGTGAAATCAGTTTACTGTATGCTTTTTACAAAGTTGGTTTTTGTAAAAAAAATCTTCCTTCAAATCTCAGTTAATAGATTAAATAAATAAGTAACATTAACTGCCAAAAACGCAAGAGTGTGGATTCGAACCCAGCACCTCCTGGATCCCTCAGCCCACGCACACAAGACCCACCTCAGAAACCATCTCTGCTGTTGGTCCTTCTTGGTTTTATTTTGTTTAATTAATACTTAATATAGTTAGCTGTTTTTAACTTAGTGCTTATTCTTTTTTTTTACAGCTTATTTCCTTTAGTAGAGTGCATGTTTTTTATTTTTCCTTGATTCAGTATTATGTAAGCTATTTTTTGTCCTTTTTGTAGAATTTTCTAATAATGTTTAGTATTCTTAATTATTTATTTAGTTTAATCTAGTTTTTAATTCATAATAAATAATTTAAAACTCAAAAAAATATTCCGCTTTTTCCTAAAATTATTTTTGGTCATGTAGAACGTAGGAAAATTGGTTTTGCACCCGTAGGCCTTAAATTTCATAATTCTCACGTTTTAGGCTCGGTGCGTTACCGGTTTTCGCGTTTTTTAGTTTGAATGCCCTAGGACTTAGTGTAGCGTTGTTTTATTGTTTCTTAGGCTTAGTCGTAGTTTATTTAGTGTTTTCTTAGTTTTACATACTTTATTTTCATTTTCGTTCTTTATTTTGTAGAATACGTAATCACAATTCCAAATTTGTTGAACCAATTCAAGTCCATAATCACGAAACTCAACGACACCGTCAATTTCACACCTCGTTGGGACACGACCCGGGGAAATCACTTTTATCACACACGTGAGTTTCGGCACGTTAACCCTTTTCCTAAAAGGTTGATTTGTCGATTCTTGCGTTAATTTGATATATTGATACTGTGTTTGTTTTACCACTCACTTTACCACGAATCAGTCTCAATGAAATTTTGTTAGTTTTAGACTGTCAAAACAACATCACCATGTTCATCAGTTATATCACATTTTGTTCATCAGTGTTCTTTTTGAATAATTTTTTTCTTTTTTTTGTTATCACAATGCTCACAATTTTCTTTGATTGTTAATCAGTTAGATCACTTTGTTTATCGGTTTTCTTATTGAAAAACTTTTTTTTGTGATCACAATGTTCATCAGTTTTCTTTTATTAATAACATCACAATGTTCATCACTTATATCACATTATTCATCGGTTTTCTTTTTGAATTACTTTTTCCTATTTTTGTTATCACAATGTTAATTAGTTTTCTTTAATTGTTTATCTCTTAGATCGGCTGTTTATCAATTTTATTTTAAAGAACTATTTTGTTGTCATCACAAATTTCATTAGTTAGGTCACAATGTTTATCAGTTATCAATTATATTACATTGTTCACCAGTTTTCTTTTTGAATTACTTTTTTCTGTTTTTGTTATCATAATAGTAATTAGTTTTCTTTGATTGTTTATCTGTTAATTTTATTTTAAAGAACTTTTTTTTTGTCATCACAAACTTAATCAGTTAGATCACATTGTTTATTAGTTAAAAGTGAAAAAATAAAAATAAAAAAAATAAAAAAGGGGCTTTTTTATACTTTTTAAACTATATCACATTTTATAGGATCATAACCCTATTGATATAGTAATTTAAGCTTTTCTTTTCTTTCTTTTTTTACTTTACAAAGAGCCCTATAACATTTTCGTAACTTATGTTAAAACAAAACATCACATCCATATCTAGCAGGTGTAAAATAAAAAAAGATATGTATAAGCTCACATTTGGTTAAAATCGTGAAAATATTCTTAAGTTAAAATTAGTAAATATATTCATGCGATTATGTTGGGATTTTATTGATAATTCAAATTTCAAAATATGAGAGTGACTGTATAGTCTTTGACATTTTCCGCCCATGCTACATTGTTTGTTGAAAGTAAAACAATAAAAGCACAGTGTTGGAAGTGGAGTAAAGCATAGATCAATAGAACTGAAAGCACAACAACTAAGGTAAACTGTTTTTTTTTCATGCATAATTATGACTATTTGAAGTGATTAACATCTTATTTGGGTGTTGTTAGAGAAGCTAATGTTAGTCATCTTGTTTGAAAGGTTGTGTTTGTTTTCCAAATAAAATCGCTTAATACCTCTTAATGACCTATAAATCTGAACCGTAAGTGTTTTTGCCAATTAAGTGTGTTTTTTCCCCCTCGTTTAGATGCATTAAAAGGTTTAAACCTCTTGACCAACAAGACTTAGAAGAGTATATTACTACCTCTTAATAAAATCTAAACTAGTTTTTTGTATTCTAATTATTTAGAAAAATAAACAACATTATTTGATTCAGATTTAGAGTTTTCCGCCAAGATTCAAATGTGCGAATGAGATTCAGACTCATAGTCTTTTAAATTATCAAAATCATCTGATTATGTTTGATTTTAGAGGTTGCTTGGCATTGTTTATCAAAGAGTATTTTTGTTGGCATAAGCTTTAATATCAGTATGTAGCTTTTGACTTGCAAGTATAACCTCATTAGTCTTTGTTGAGTGTGTGGATAAGGTGATCACATTAAGGCTGATAAGTTAAGGTGTTTCGATTAGCCTTAAATGACCATATAAGCCTATAAGTCCAAGCCCTCCCATATAAGCCACAAATGGCGAGCTTGTCAAAAGCCTTAGAAAATTTCATGAGCTTTAACTATAATTTCAACTAAATGCCAGAAAGAGCTTGTTTTTTCTAAATAAGAATAATCCGGCATTCCCACTAACTAATATGAAGATGTTATCACCTAGTTTGACTAATGTGTGTTCGGATGATTGGATGAAAATAAACTTTTGTACAGGTGGATGGATTAGTTTGTTTGTTACGAATTTAATTTATTCATAGTAATTCTAGTGAGTTTCTCTTCGTAATTTAAACTCATATAGGTATGATAATTAGTGTAGTTCACATCGGTTTTGAAAAATTCTATGCTTCTACAGATATGATGCAGTCCCGGAATGGAGCCAAACGACCTAGGGACGACACCCGTAATAGAACTTTAGATTTTATTCCTGGATTAAGATTGTCCAGACACCCTCCTGAACAGCGAAAGGACTTGTTCTTAATGAAATTCGATGATGTTGCTAAAGCCAAGTCATTGCATCCCACAGAATTTGAAGGTTATACCGTCAGAGAACGTTTTGCAAAAATGGGCTGGGAACAACTGCTTAATTTCAAGTGTGACAAGATCTATAGACGTGTTGTCATTCAGTGGACCGCGTCATTATCAAGAATTGGGGATGAATTGACTGGTATAGTTGATGGAAAATCATATACAATCACACCCAAAAACATTCGAGATCTTCTCAAAGTTGACACACGCACTGATTTGCCTTATGCTTGGTTCAACAAACTAGATTTTCAAACAACCTCAGATGAAAACAAATTAAGATGGGTCAATGCCTGCACAACAGTTTTTGGCACACATGAAGATGCAAAGGCTACGAATGGATGGTATCTGAGATCAAAGATGACCCCACTAGCGAAAGTTTTGTGGTTAATAGGGGCCTCAACGTTTTACCCACGTGCAGAAAACATGAATTATGTCGGGGCCCATGAGATCTATCTCCTTCACGCGTTATTCACGGGAGAATACTTATATAGCTTCGCACATTTGATGATTGATGACATATGGAGTATGTATGAGAATGAACATCGGCAAATCATTCCTCATGGATACTACATCTCTGAGATACTTAATCGATTAGGAGCTGTGATTAAAGATGAATACGTTGAGGTGGTCCCCCCACAGTACCGTGTAATATCGAGGGAATCAATACCTGAACTCAAATTCTCAGAATCCCCAACGGAATACATAATTGATGATTTGCAAAAGGTACAACGAGTGACCTTCCTAAAGAACGTCAAGCCAGGAGTAGCTCCACGAAAGTCTCCACAACCACCATTCGAAAACAAGCCACCAGAGATGTGTGTACCAGATCCACGTGTGGACATGACCAACCTACAAAACCTGATTATATCTCACTTTCAGAAACAATACAGTGAACTAAAAACAATAGTTATGAACATAGAAAAGCAGATAGAACTAAGAGGCCAAGAAATAGAAAAACTGGCTGAAGAAAGGGAAAAGTCTATTGTTAACAAATTACAAAAGCTGATAGAATGTCAAGCATTTGAGGCAGAACGTCGAGAACAGGAAACAGAAAGACGAGCTGAACACCGAGAACAGGAAATAGAAAGACGGGCAGAACGTCGAGAACAGGAAATAGAAAGACGAGCAGAACTCCGAGCTCACGCTATAATCTGGGACATTGAGAGGCAACATTACTTTCACGAGCAGGAGCAGGCTCAGCTACGGATTTCTTGGAACCAAGGTAACAGTGTCAATGGAGTGGATGAATTTCAGTTTCCGCAGATCTCTCGTACTTCATTCCATCCACCACGTTTCGGTTCTAGATATTATGACCCAACCCAAAGTGATGAGATCCCAAAGGAGTTTGAGCCTCTCTTCAGTGATATCTATGGCCCACGATGTTAGGAGCAGGCAGGTATAACCCATTTCCTATAGGCTGATTATGCATGTATAAGGAGCTTATTGTGTTTTGACTAGATCCCTGCCATGCGTAATGAACTATGATTTGATCTACCATAAGTAGTTTTACTTTAGGGAAAGGCTAGTGTGTGCATTTCATGTTTAACAATCTCAAAATCATTTTATTTTCATTTGTCTGTCATGGTTTACAACGGCGGGACTTATGGATACGTTTGGAGTTGGCTACTCTCTGATGAAGTTAAACATCAAATAGTTTTTTAACCATGAATATGAGAAACATCTATCAGTAAGTTAAGTTGTGAATGTATAATTACTACTGTTTCTTTTGTTGTGCTGAAGAGTAGTTGAATGAAAAGAAAAATGACCATCTTAATCCTATAAATGAATTAGTATTGAAACTGTCTGTTATGCTGAACAAGAATTCATCAGCCACCGCCGAAAATCAACTACAAAAATTCGAAAAATCGCTGAAAACTATTCGCTGGCAACATTTTGTGCGATATCCATGCTATCCATGTTTCACCTTTGCAAATATTAAATATCATTAATCACTAGTTCAAGACTATCGACTATAATGTGTCAGCAGAAAGCATACTATAAGAGGGTCCAGTTTTCAAAAGAAATGTATGTATGCCAAAGGAGAAAACAGCAAAAGAATGAAATTTTGATTTGGGGATTTCACCGTTTACCAATCCAGTATCCACATAGTAGGCCTCCTTGGCCACTCCACTAGTGGCACGGCTTCGCCCTAGAATCTACTGGTTACGCCTCTCTAGATTTCGCTATCGCTCATGACTGGTATATCTGTGCATCCAAATCTAAAGTAAAACCATAACCACTAACATTGGATTACTCCTTATAAAGTTAACATACTTATTCAACAAAATTCAGCCCTCAGTTGAGTATGGTTTAATCCAAAATGCCAGGAATTCGTGTTTGTAGATACATTTTTTTTAAAGTCCATCAAACGACTTAAACGGCCTCACATTACCATATTTCCATAAAGCATGCATATCATATGTATAGCTTAGGAATCAACACATTTTTGACAGTTCTAAAACTAATTACGATGTTTGCAGACAGTTCTCCCCAACCATTTTGTTTGCACGTAGTGAGGATGTCATTCAGGTCAAGTTGGTTGGGTTTTGGGTAGTTCAGGTCCTCACCATAGCACAATAAGTTCATTTATTGATAACATATTAGTTCTGCAATCCGCGTCAATAACAGCATATTGTATGTGACACTTAAGGATAATTATAAAAAATATTCAAGATGATACAAGGATGTTTCTAGTGGGGTGAAGTTGGTGTGGAAACTGAAGATATATAGATGGACAAGTGGTAAAGGATAAAATAACGGTTGATAATATTGAAATGCCGTAGGGAAATCAATCGCTCTTGAAATAGATGATGTACGCAAGGAGCACCTAGAGTAGAAACATGTCTAATTGGGTATGCTAAAGAGGTAGAATTATTAGACTCCATTGATGACATTTGCTATGCGGAAAGGTCAAGTTTTTAGACGGTTTAAAATTCTTTTTAAATGTAGTTCAAAGAAGGCGGTAGAAATCTTAAGCATCTCGGATCATTGAATACATACTTTTGGTAAACAGTGGTGGTCAGAACCGACATTTGAGCCAATCGATCGCTAAAGCTTACGGGGTGGGTCAGAAAAGTTCGATAATTGTAACTTGGGATGAATTAATGCTCCTTATTCGATATTGTATGCTAGTTAAAGTATACATAAGCTCAATTAATGTGTGTTATATGCTTTTTTTTAATTGAAAAGAGAAGTTTGGGATGAATTAATGTTAAAGTATACAAATCTCTCCAACCTCAAAGAAATTCAATTGGAGACGAAACTTTAAATGAAATATCAAAAAAAAAAGCCTTTCAGTATTTATTCGTAATCTAAGAATATGGGTTCTCTACTAAAGTGCGAAGTTCGCAAATCAAAAGAAAAAATCATGATCACAACCGACTGTTTGAATTCCATCAGTACAAACCTCAAGGTTAAATTCATAAAGGGTTATTAAAAACAGTGTGGACGAGGTTCGAGAATGTGCGATATTTATGAGTCACTGGATCCTCTCAAGTTGATATGATCAACTTAACTCACGTCGGATATTTATGAGTCACTGGATTTGATCTAATAATTCAAATTAAAACAAAGTTGTTTTGATTTGAGTCATTGAATTAAATCTATTGACTTATAAATACTTAACTTGAGTCAAATTGATCCTCTGGTACAACACAAGTAACAAATGAACTAGAAAATACACACAATTAAGACTAAAATACACTGTTGGTCCCTAAACTTGTCTCGGAGGATCGCGATGGGACGAACCTCGCCCTTTTCATCGCCACGGGTCCAAACAGTAGCCATTAAATGCCAGATTCGTCCCTTGACCAATACTGCCGTTGTCAACGTTATGTTGCTGAGGGCAAAACCGTCTTTAACTGTAGCGGACTAAATAAAACCGTTGTACAGTGTATGTAGCTAGTATATGTGTGTAAAAAGGTTTGGTCTACATTTATCACCCATCCCTAAACTATCCTTCAAAACCCGTCTTCTTCAAAACGATAATTGTTTCAAGATGGTACGTTGTTGGTGTGGTAAGCAAGCTATTATTCGAACTTCGTGGACCTCTGCCAACCCAGGGCGTCGATTCTTTGCTTGTCCTGTTCAAGTAAGTGCGTCTTAATATTTCTTGTGTAAGTTTCTAACAATGGTGGTTGTTTAATGATTTCTCATAATCATCAATAGGGGTCTTCTTGTCGGTGGATAAGATGGTATGATCCTGAAATCTGTGCTCGTTCAAGAATGATCATACCAGGACTTTTGAGGGGGAGAAATGAGCTTGAGGCAAGATTAGTAGCTGCTCAAGGTGATGTGTGGAAGTGGAAGATTTACCTGGTGCTAAGTTGGATGTTGTTCTTCATTGTTTATGCATTGGGATAACTTTTTAACCTTTTATGTAATGAGGCTAGTTGGTTAATGTTCTGTATCTTGAATTGTAGTAACCTTGTTATGAAGTATTCAGTTTTGTTTGTTTCTCATTTTCTATGCCTTATGGGTATGCAGATGGTTAGCAATTTGTTTAGGGTTGACTTTTAAATGTCAACATTCTTATGATGTTCTATTTTAGCTTTGGTTACTTTTGACGCAAACTATTCACACATCAAGCTTAGTCAATCTCAAAAAATACACAATAATGACATGGTTCCATAGTTAATGCAAATGGATATAATTCCAGCTGCATAAAATTGCATACTTATCAAAGCATGAGAGCTACAGTTACACACAGATATGTTTTTAGATTACATAACTTGTCCATACAAAATAAACTAGTAAACTAGATGAAACATTGTCTAGATAATTAGCATAACAGATTTGACCTATGGTGAGGCCATCATTCTTTCCAGTGCAGCCTGCTTCCTAGTCATTCTTCGTGTAGCAGGCTGGGTTGAAGCAGAAACTGCTTGAACATCACTTGACTGAATCTGAAAATCAGACTGGGATTGTGACAGGGATGCATCATGTATGATGGGATCTTCAGTTGCTGGCTCTTGATTTGTAGATTGAACACCACTTCCTTGAACTGCACTAACTTGGCTTTCTACAACAACACCTGTACCTTCAGCTTCTTTATCTGCTGCTACTTTTTTACCTTTAGGATGTCTTTTTTTTCCTGCAGCTTTAGTAGGCACCTTTTTGACATTTACCTTAATGGCAGTTCCACTATGTTGAGCTCCACCATACCCTAGGCATGTTACCCGGTTGTGTCTAGCAATGCCACAAATACTACACCTGACACTCTTCCAAGCCCTTGACAGCTTACCATCCTTCACAATCTCTTCAGTTTCAGGAGCTATCCTAACTCTTTTTCTACCTCTTGCGGCAGGCGGGTTTGTTTCGGATTTCGGTGGAACAATTGTTGTTGGCATAGTTGATTTTTCCCAATGTTCGCTGCTAGTTATAGGCTGGACATGGTGTTTGTAGGTAGCCTCCCAAGTGAGAAGATAGTAACAAGGATGAGCCCATGTTTCTACAGCTCCGACTTGTTGGCCATTTAAAGCCATATTCCAATTGGTAGCAACAACATGTTTACATGGTAAACCTGTTATCTCCCACCTTCTGCAAGTACAAGTCTTGTGTACAACATTAACTACACATTGGTCACCCCATGGTCCACTAACCTCAAACTTAGATCCCCCATTCCATAACACATTATACTTAACAACCTCTTTCTTAATAGCCTCTAGCATGTGTTGTGCAGTTGGTGTTAGTGGCCCATCACTCTTCTCAATCACCATAAGAACATGCATTATCCTCTTCAAACAATATTCCCTGATGTATTCTAAGGCTGTAATAATAGGTTTGCTTAACCCCTCTTTAATTTTCTCATGAAACACTTGACACATGTTATTAAGTAACACATCAGAAGTAGCTCTCCCTAAAGATGAAAAGTAATAAACATGTATTAATTATAACTGTTTATACTGCATTTATGAATACAAAGTAAGTGAAACTGATAGATGACTTACATGAAAAATGTGACCTTGACCAATGAATCGGTGGTATCTTACTTAACCAATCATGGGCTGGTTGATTAAGTTTCTTGAGATCAGCCATAGCTTTCAGAAACTGTACAACAGCTGAGGCTGTTGCACATTTCCACAGATGGTCTTTATAGGCCCTACCTTTCCATTGCAATTTCATTTTGTCATGTATGCTTTTAATACAGAATCTGTGTTCTGCACTTTCAAAAACTTCTGCTACAGCTCTACTTATATCCTGCACAAAATCAAATATCTTTATTGTCTGTTTCAAAAGAGTGACACTTAAATTCATGAACACAGTAAGAGAGTACCTTATTCATGTCAGTAATAAAAGTGATGCTTGAAATTGGCCCAAGTGCTAAATCATCGGATAAACAATGAAGAAACCAAGTCCATGATCCTATGTTATCTGAATCAACAAAAGCATAAGTGAAAGGGTATATACCATTGTTGCTATCAATTCCCACAGCTGTCATAAGTTGACCATTGAAAGGACCACGAATTGGAAAAGCAGCCAGCCCCAACAACGATCTCCCACAATCTTTAAATCCTTGCTTCAGTGCACCTAAACAAACATACACTCTCTTGAATTCTCTGGTTGGAAGAGACTCATCCGGAGGTCGTTCCACATTCATCTCCAATGTCGTATTAGGGTTTGTCTTCTGCAACTCTTGAACATAATCTCTCAACATGGTAAATTGTAGCTTGAATTGACCCCTGATGGCTGTTATTGCTAGGTTTTTGGCCCTTAAAACCTTCTGCAGGGACACTTGAAGGTCGTATTGGTTGGTAAGTTGATTATGCACAGACCTGACAGGAAGCTCTGGATTTGTTTCAACTTGTGCTGTAATTTTCTGTGAGATATAGCGAAGGTCAAAAGCTCTGACTTCCCTTGATTGCAAACAAGTGTGTTGCTCATTATATGTTCTGACCGACCAGATACCTGTCTCACCATTCCTGCCGACAAACAATAGCCATGGGCAGAGTATTTGTGAAGGGTCCTTTTTGGCAGAAAGCAATGCTCTTATACCCCTTCTGCTTAATGGACTTCTATATGGGCCAATATCCAGTCCAGGACCTTCATTTGGGCCTGAAACTGGAACACAACCCCTACACCTGACCCTTATTCTTGTTTTGTCATTCTTCAAAAAAAACAACTCCCTCCTAGTTTCTATTGAATGCTCTCTTACTAGGTTTTTTACTTCCCCTGCAGTACCAAACTCCTGACCAGTATAGAAAAAAGTGGTATAGACGCCATTAGCAAAGTGTGCGTGTTGGAAACTAACATGGTCACTGCAAAATACTTCATCAACCATCACAGGTAAATCATTTACCAACTGCCTGTCATCACTTATATTACATGTTGTTCCTTCTTCACCTAAATCATTACTCTGACCTACTTGTAGCATACCAAGCTGTGCATCATTCTCTTGACAAGTGTTATCTTGATTTGGTTCAACTGCATTGCCAAATTCACTAGTGTCACTCGCTTGTAACAGACTAAGATCAACAACAGGATCCTCTTCCATATTATCCTGAGTCAGTTGAAACAGAGTTACATCCACATCAGGCTCCTCAAACCTGTTATTCACATCAACCAAAGGTCTGCCTGGTTTGTGTAATTGCTTCTCCTGTGTCAATTGAAATAGATTAACCTCAAAATTTTCAGGCTCCTCAAAGGTGTTATTGACATCAACTAGTGCTGTTCCACCGTTGTCAAAGTCCTTCCCCTGAATCACTCTAAACAGATTAACCTCAACATTATCAGGCTCCTTTAGAGCATTGTCCTCATCAATAACTACTAAAGCACGCTCACTGTTTTGAACAGGTTGGCTAGCAAATGAGCAGTCTAAGGTGGAAAAGAGTGGCTCAATGTTTGGCAAATTGCTAGCTTCACCAATATCATTGACGTCCACAGGCAATTGTGTAAGTTGGATAAACGGATCTAGGGAAGGTTCATTATCTATATCATCTAACACCAACCGTCTACAACAGGATTGAATAGCCGCAGTAGCAACTTTTCTCCTATCTTCATCCATCTCCCAAAACACAGTCTTAATTGATTGTGGGGACATTTCAGAAAATTCTAATCTAGTCTTCCCTATTTCAACATACACGTCTATCAGCTTATGTTGTATGACAACATCTTTCAACAAGTCTAGATTAGCAGGTTCACGCAAAGAAAACAAACCGTCGTCTAATGTAACAAAGTAGAAATAATTGGTTTGTCCAGACTCATAACCGATTTGGGTCATGAGAGCATCCATTTCATCAACATATACCTCTTTTATTTCCACAAGATCAACAAGGCATTTCTTGCCTCCTTGATATATCCTACCTGGAAAGTATTTGAATGTACCTTCATAATGGAACATCATGCTAAACGATCCAGGTTCACCCGCTGTATAAAAAATGTACAAAAACATTGTTAAGCTAAAGTTACGTAAAAGGGGAATAACTTAATCAGTCGTACTAACATATGATTGTAATAGGCTCTAACCAAAAAAGACTTACAATATCTCCTGATTGCAGCTCTTTCCTCCATTTCACGATCATCATATAAAGGATATTCCCTTACTCGCCACAGAGTAAATCCAAGGTGGTTGTTTGTTATTTTCTTACTCAGATTACTTGATTTGATGATAGACATTGCTTTAGGGTTTTCTGGGTAGGCTTCCAAAACAAGTTTGGGGATGAGCAATGAGTACACGGTTTTGTTATATTGTACAAAATGGCGGGAAATTGGACAAGACATGTTCTACAGTGTATACCACATAATGACTATTCTACACTCAACAGTAACATGATTACGGGTTTTTTTTGGGTATAACGGAACGTTGACAACGCCGTTATTGGTCAAGGGACGAATCTGGCATTTAATGGCTACTGTTTGGATCCGTGGCGATGAAAAGGGCGAGGTTCGTCCCATCGCGATCCTCCGATACAAGTTTAGGGACCAACGGTGTATTTTAGTCCACAATTAATGAATTAGATTTTGATACCATTGTTTCAGTATTCTATAAATTGCAGGCTTGGACATTTAACAATAAAAGGAATGGGCTGTTTGTGTGGGAGATTAAGTTAGAGTTTTCACTTTTTTTTCTTCTTTTTCATGGAAATGAAGGTGCAACTTACATTACGCGGCTCATCATGGTATTTATTATTTTATTGTCACGATTATAATTTTGGCAAGGTTTTGACTCTTGATATTTGGTTACAAACTATTAATGTACAATATCTCACCTTTTCTTGTACAAGGTAAACATGTTCATTTTTTGGAGGGTCTCTAAACTTGTTCTCAAACAAGTTTTTTTTTTTTTTTTTTTATAATTTTTAGAAAGGCAATGTAATCCGACCCCCAAACCCTCCATGCTGGGCCAGATCTGGGACTCGAACCACCTAGGAGCTTCCGAGACGGCGACGGCTCCTAGAACTCACGCTTCACACGAAGAGGAAACCCTGGTTCCATTTTTACCCCTTGCGAGGCTCGAACCCGGGGAAAACCCCTCCCCAAGCTCCACAAAGAAGCCTGGTGGCCAACTGGGCTAGGCCAGTTGGTTGTTCTCAAACAAGTTACCCCTGTATCTTGGTGGATCGATATCATAGTGGTCATTAAGTTGTTTTAGAGTTGAAAGGTTTCAATCTTCATTGTTACATCAACTTAGGCTAGTCGCATTCGACACTTTAACATCGGTTGGGCACCAAATTTTTTCCTCATCAACCGATGTTAACATCGGTCCTCACGATTGGGACTCTCGGTTGCCACATTGGTCGTGTACCAAAATGGAGAGATATCGAGCGCATTTTCACTCGATATTAATGCCTCCAAATCCGTGTTCCCAACATATTTGACCGGTATAAATTCAAAACAATTTTCAAAAATTGACCGTTTGGTCATTAAACTAAAAAAAAAAAAAAAAAACTTTTTTTTAAACCAAATTTACCACTCTATAAATACCAACTTCACCTCAAACACACTTCTTAACACACAATTTCAAACACAATTCAACCTCAAAATACTTCTCAACACAAGATTTATTATGGCTTGCCGTCTCCCCCATTTCGCTGAAGATATGCAAGTGTACGTTCAAAATCAATGCCATAACGACGATGAGGCTCGAAAAAACGCTATTATAAGCGTCATCGAATTGTTTGACCATGCGAAGGCGGAGAAGGAACAGATGAGAGAAAACTACAAGAGTTGCAATGACATTACGCCTGAACGAAAAGCTGTGATCGACAAATTTTTGAAAGATCAAGCCCGCAAAAATCGCTAGATTGCTGACAAGTTGTGGCGGTGTGTTCAAAATGTATCGGACAACGTCAGCACCAAAATCAATTGGAGCTATCGGGAGAACAAAAACGATGGTGTAGGTGCATCAACTTCGACTACCAACTTCGAGCTACCGGGGGAACCTCTGCTAGACGAGGAAGATTTGGCTCGCTTCGAGGGATTTGCCGGTTCTCGTACTCCCTCGTATGACTCTGCATGTGGGGAGCATTCAGATTAGATTTATGATTTATGTATTTCGTATCGTTTTTATATTTAATATATTATTGTTATTTAGCATTGTAACATTTTAATTATTAATGAAATTTTAGTTTATGTTAAAAATGTTTTTTTAAAAAAAAGAAAAAAAAAAAAGCTTGGGTCATCGACTGGGGCATCCGGGTCATGTCAGGTCGCTAGAGAAAGAAAGCTGACGTGGCGCTGAATGATCCATGTCGTCCCAGGTCACGACTGGGACCAGCCTTAGCAATTTCACAAAATGGTTGTTACTTTCATAGTGGTGATTGGGTCATTAAGTTATACGTATCCATACTGTTTACAATATGGTAGAGTTCTTCTAAACTTATCAATATGTCAAAACCTTACCGTTCTAAAACAATGTCTCATATGATAAAGACAAATTGTCAGCCTATGGTAGAATCTTCTATTTAAGATAATATGTTAAACGTGTTTCAAACATAAAACTGGCCTTTGCCTAATTAGGCAAAATATAACTTGTAAGTGGCAAGCATCTCTTATGTCTTAATCCTCGAAAATACAACATTGAAAGGCTTTCAATTATACTCTTAAAAAAGATGGTCAATCTATGGCTTTTGATTCACACTTATGCTAGAGGTGAACAAAAAAACCGGTTAACCGAACCGTAGCTGAAAAGAAACCGGAAAACCCAACCGGTCAAAACCGGTTTTGACCAAAACCGGTTCGGTTTTTATACAAACCGCCGGTTTGGAACCGGTTTGGGGTTTTGGAAAAATCACCGGTTTGGAGACCGGTTTTTATAAACCGAATAACCAAACCGGTTCGGTTAACCGGTTTGGAACCGGTTTTTATGGTCTAGGCGGGTTTTTTGGGATTTTTTGAAATTTAAACTTTTGAATTTGAATTTTGAAAGAGGGGGAGCGGGGGGGGGGGGGGGGGGGGGCCGGATATTATTTATTTTGTTTCCAAAATTACCATTTTGCCATACAAATGTTAGTATAAATAGATGTGTTATGTATTTGGTTAATTACCACTTTCAAGCAATCAAAAAACACTCCAAAAAAATCAAAACCGAAACTATTTCACTAAACACTAATGGAAAGTTCAAACAACACCACCAACACCGAAGCTGGTTCAACAAGTGCAGCGACGGTTCAGAAAGTTTTACCGTGTGACCGTGTAAAAGATCCATGGGAACACTTTGACTACGTACTAATGTCGGACGGTAAGAAAAAGGCTCGATGCAAACATTGCTTGAGTATATTGTCTGCCGGTTCCAACTCGACGTTGAGGGCTCACATCAAACAAAAGTATTGCAGGGCACTCAAATCGGTTCCGGAGGCCGGTCAATCGTCTATGGCTCGAGACGGGACTATTTTTGCATACGATCATGATTTACTCCGTGAAAAACTGGCCGGTTTGGTGATTCAACGTGGTTTGCCGTTCAACCACTATGACAACGAGCTGACGACGGAGGTGTACCAGAATTATATGCAACCGCAATACAATCATGTAAGTCGTATGACTCTTAAACGCGATGCTATGAGAATTTGGAAAACGGCTAAGCAAGATTTAAAAAATAATTTTTTAAATATGGATGCTTGTGTTAATTTAACAACCGATGTTTGGGCCGCTCCTCATAATTTGCCATTTTCGTACCTTTGTGTTACCGCACATTGGGTTGATCCCGAAAGTTGGCAAATGATGAAGCGAGTTGTAGCATTTGAAAACTTTCCGGTTCCTCACACCGGAGAAGCTTTATACAATTTGTTGAGAAAAGTGTTTCATAAGTTTAACTTGACGGAAAAAATTTTTTCAATAACGTTGGATAATGCAAGTAACAACACAAATGCAATGGGTCGACTAAAAATGGAATATGAGCCACCTTGCAATGGCGAATTTTTTCATAGTCGATGTGTTGCACACATCATTAACTTGGCTGTGCAAGCGGGATTAAAAGATCCGCATTTGAGTGAAGTGAAAGAAGATTTTAAAACAATGTTAGTTGATGTTTTTAAAAAGGGTAATAAAAGATATAATGCATACATTCGGATGTGTGAAACTGCGGGGAAACATTGGTTACAACCTTGTTGGGATATTGAAACACGGTGGAACTCCACTTATCTTATGTTCATAAGTGGCTTAAGACAAAAGGTGACCTTGCAATATTTTCATGACGAGAAATTGTCGGGGAGGGGTAGGTGTGCTCCATTTAGTCAAGATAATTGGGATACTATTGAAAAAATAACCCGACTACTTGAAGTTTTTTACAATGCAACCAAAAAATTGTCGGGGGTTTATTATCCGACGGCTCATTTGGTACTCGAGCAACTATTCTTGATGTCTTCACAAATCGCCGCATTTGAATTTAATGGTGGTGTTTATACTAGCATGGTTTCCGGAATGAAAGAAAAGCTGTTGAAATATTTTGAAACTTTGCCACCGTTAATTACTTGTGCGGCCGCATTAAATCCGTGTTATAATGTAAATGGGGTGGAGGTTCTTATTGACTCGATTGTGACTGATTTGGGTTGTTTCGCGTCAAACCCGAACTATGCTAATGATGCAAAAGAGTCATTTGGCCATTCTTTTAAAAGTTTGTGGCAATATTATTTTGAAAAATATGGCAACCCACCTCCTACTGTCACGGAGTCTTCTTCATCATCATCAAGGGCTTTTAGAGGGAATCCGATACTTGCTTTGCATAAAAAGATAAGAGATAATCCCAACAAACGGATAAGAAATGATGGTTTAGCGAACAGTGAATATGAAAGATATATCACAACCGATTTTATCTCACATATTCCGGCCGAACAAGTTGAAAACTTTGATGTGTTGGCGTTTTGGAAAGCAAAGGAAACAATGTTTCCCGTTCTATCCCGAATGGCTCGTGATTTACTAAGTGTACAAGCTACTTCGGTAGCTTCTGAATCCGCTTTTTCAACAAGTGGAAGGGTTTTATCAAATCTGAGAAACAGACTCACACCGGCTTCTTTGGAGATGTGTATGGGTTTGAAAGATCATTTGGACGCAATGAAGCGAGTGCAAGATAAAACTGATCTTGAAAATGTCGGAGACTTCGAAGGGGAGGTCTACGTGGAAGAGGCACAAGCGGGTGAAATCGAGATGCTTTCCGATGAAGAACTAAGACAAGATGCAGCTGCTCAAGAAGCTAGGGGATCCGATGACGACTATTAGGACTTTTATGCTTACGTATTATGTTTTAAGTTTATGTATTTCCTTTGATGTATTTTCTTTAAGGTTATGTATTTCCTTTCAGTTTATGTATTTCCGACGTTATAAATAAAAGTTGAAGTTTATTCAGTATAAGTTTGTTAAATGTTGAAAGAAAAAAAAAAAAAAAAAAAAAATTCCGGTTAACCGGTTAAAAACCGGTTAAAAACCGGTTACAAACCGGTTAAAACCGGTTAACTATTTCAAAATTTTGAATTTTCTAATAGGCGGCAAAAAAATTTTCAAAATAAAACCGGTTAACCGGGTTAAAAACCGGTTAAACCGGTTACCTTTCTTTAAAAATTCGAATTTTTGCAAAAGGCGGGAATTTTTTGAATTCAAAAATTTAAAATCTCAACCGGTTAACCGGTCAAAAACCGGTTATGAACCGGTCCAAAAACCGGTTTAACCGGCCAAACCGGTCCGAATATTCAAATTTTAAAATTTCAATTTTTGATTTTTTTTGAGCGGGAAGGTGGGTAAACTTTCAAAATTTGATTTTTTTTTTTATATTTACATGTTTGCCATTGTAAGACTAGTATAAATAGATAAAATGTGTTTTTATTTCTTTGAAACTTTTATACTTACATTTTTATATTTATATTTTTAATATGGCTGATGCTGATCCTGCACCACCTCCGCCACCCCCGCCACCGGTGATTGTTCGTATTTTACCGCTAAACCGTGCACCAAATGTTTGGGCTCACTACAACTACGTCCAAATGTCGGATGGCACGCTAAAGGCTCAATGTAAGTATTGTTTTTGTTTATTCAAACCCACTTCCAACCTGCCGTTGAGGGCTCACACACAGAAGTATTGCCGCCAAGCACCTGCAGTTGATGCCTGATTCGAGACCGCGAGTCGACGTTGAGTAATGTGTTATGTTATATTTAAGTTTATGTGTAATGTGTGATGTATCATGTATTATCCGTTTTATTAAATAAAAGTTATAGTTTATTAATACACGAAACAAAAAAAGTTATAGTTTATTAATACACGAAACAAGAAACGATTACAAACGACGACGGAAAACGGAAAAAAAAAAAAAAAAAAAAAAAAAAAAAAACACTAAACCGGCCAAAACCGGTTAACCGGTCTAGACCGGTTCCAAACCGAGCCCAAACCGGTTTGGACCGGTTGGGTTTTTCCAGATGCACTACCGGTTCCAAACCGGACCGGTTAACCGGCCCGACCGGTTTTTTTGGACGTTGACCAAAACCGGTTCGGTTTTGACCGGATCAAAAACCGAACCGGTTAACCACTTTGTGCACCACTAACTTATGCTTAAGTTTAGAAGAAGAAAAATGTCATAACACATCAGTATATTCAAATTTGCCAAATGTTAATCACTGTTCATAAAAGTTGTTTAAACATTTTGTAAATATTAAAAACATTCCCCAAACTATGTTGATAACACAATATAGTACTTAGACTCGATGTAAATATCAAAAACTCCCAACAAGTTTCCCCAAACACATTAGAGAGGTGGGTGCAGTTGATGTTATAGGGGTTGTAATCCACCATCACCTCAGCACATACACTATAATATAAACACCCTCCCCAACTATAAGAGAGCACGGTGTAGGGTGTGTTTGGTACGCCGTTGGCAAAAAAAAACCACCAATGGCACCGCAGTAGTGCACCGGCATCGGCTTCATCATGAGTGAGTGGATATTTTCCCTCCCCAGCTATAAGAGAGCACGGTGTAAGGTGTGTTTGGTACGCCGTTGGCAAAAAAACCCACCAATGGCACCGTAGTAATGCACCGGCACCTGCTCCATAGTGAGTGAGTGGAGATTTTTTGTGGTGTTTTTTGTAGGACCTATATACACTAATAACAGTTATTAGTGTTATTTCTAGAGAGGGTGTTTAAGTTATTGGGGTGTTATTGGAGAGATGTTGAGTTAACGCTGAGTTGGCACACCAATAACACTTATTGGTGTGCTTCTTCACCTAACCCTCTAACATGTTATAGGCGCAAGTTGGTCATATTTTTATTTTTATTTTTTTTTTTCCTTTTTCAGTTTCTTTTATTGAAATAAACACCTTTTAAACTAAAATTTAAATACGATTTATTAAAAATACGATGTGAATTACAACGAAATTAAAAATATGATACGACAATACATAAAAACTAAAAATATTTTGCTCGGATCTCGTCTTTGATTTTGTTGATAGCGGCCTCATCTTTCGGTGTCATCAACTCGGTGCTAGTACCAAGAAACCTCAATTCATCGAATTTCTTTTGAGTCGCGATAAAATCATAAAATCATCTTTTTTAACACGTTCTTGTCGCAACTCTTCTTGCACCATTTCCTTGAAAGCTTCTCTACTTGACGAAGGTCTCACCATTTTTGTAGAACCGACTTTTTACTCTTGAAAG
The DNA here is from genome assembly GCA_019973895.1 of Chrysanthemum seticuspe. Classification (NCBI taxonomy): domain Eukaryota; kingdom Viridiplantae; phylum Streptophyta; class Magnoliopsida; order Asterales; family Asteraceae; genus Chrysanthemum; species Chrysanthemum seticuspe. The sequence goes on from BPTQ01000002.1 coordinate 66,596,903, forward strand.
GCTTTGGCTTGCCAGGAAGACGTGGTCGCGGATCATTTCGAAATAGCTCGTTCGGTTCTTTAACGTCATCATCCGTACGAACACTTCTTCCAGGAATAACGCCTTACGCACCATGCCATTTCGAGTGATTTTTCAAGACATTCCATTGCTTCATAGTGAATAAGCATAAACCCTAAAACTTTTTGTAATCTTTTATAACAAGTTAGCCACGTCGAATCGTTTTCACCACTAAGACGCTCATATTAGGCGAAAATCCTGGCAAACTTGTTGCAATCACGTGTCAACGTTGTTCAATTTCCGTGATCATATCCTTTGTATGTAAGTTTCGGCCAATGTCTTTCTTCCTCTTGTTTCCAAGTTGTACATGTGATTTCACTTTTCTTCTCTCTCGGCTTTCGTGATTTTGCTTTTCCTTTTCCTTTTTCGACAGGAGAAGACTCAGTTTGTGATGGTGAGAGTGGTGGTGAGTTGTGTGCCGATCGTGGAGGTGGTTGTGTTGTTTGGGTTGGTGGCATCATTTGTGGTGTTGTGAAGAATTACCGAGAGCTCCATAGTTGTGAAATGGGTATTGTTCAAGTTGGAATAAAGCTATTTGGTTAAAATGCTCTTGGTTCATTTTTAAATTTTGAGGTGTGAAAGCGGGTTGTGGGAAATATGGTTGTCGGGTAGCATATTGTGCAAATAATTGTTGTTGCCTTGCATATTGTGCAAATGAAGGTAGCGGATGTTAGGAAGAAATAGAATTGGCGGATGAGGGTGTAGCGGGTGATGGGACTTGAATTAGCGGACGAAGAAGACGGAAAATGTATTGTTCATGAGCCAATCGTTCTTTTGGTTACTCATTTTTCATGAGCCAAGCAAACAAATAAACTTGTAATTATAATCCACATAATAATATCATGCTTCCCCTTTTTGACCGGGAACACTTTGGTAGAGAAACAAATACAAAGAAAACTTATCCCCGATATCTGTTTCAGCACATATGCACATAACGGACATCTAATACATGTATACGTTTGAGTTCTGCACAAAAAGATACCACTCCCATTAGACCAAATAATACAGAATAGCAAAAAAGAATGATTGGTTCAGAAATGAAATTGCACATTGAATTCATTATATACCAAATAATCACTAGTGCGTCTTTGACACTACAAATTTGATCCTTATATGGATCTTTTACTAATTTACCACCACCACTCATACATCTATGCATAAAACGTACACAAGACAATAGAAACACAAAGCCATCAGATATCAGACTTCAATACTAATGATTATCCGGAAGCAGATTCAAAATTACATACATAACTAATTTCTCTTCAGCGGATTCAAGCTAATTTGAACAAAATAGGAAAAACTAATCCACTGGGAAGCATTTAACATAAATATATGAAAATACAAGCAGATGGACAAATTTATAGTAAATTCCTATCGGATATTGAGCCGTTTTCATATATAGATAAAAAACCCCAAGTATTATGCAAAAAGTAGGAAAACATAACCATAAACAAAATCACGAAATTGAAATAAGTAAAAGGCAAAGCGTACAAGGATTTAAATTTAAGTGAAGAGGCTAAAAGAGAAACATTGGGACGAGGAACAAGTGATAATTAAAATCATATTGACATATTGTAACGACGTACTGAGATGCCCCATAATTGCACGAGGTTTATTCACACCTCTAATTGAAAGGGGGAGCTTAACCGACGAACTAATGCCTAACCAGATTCAAAGACTAATCAATTGAAGGCCATGTGGCAACGTTACACCCTACACTCTTGATTTCCACCAAATCAGATTTAATAAATTTTCAGTAAGCAAAGTAAGTAACGGTAAAAAAGGTAAACACTTAGCAATGGAAGTTCAAGTCATAGATATATGTACACAGCATCGTTAACCCCAAATCAAAATAAGCTCCTTGTACAGGGCATCATCAACTCCAAAACAAAGTACTACGTGATCATATAAACATAATTGGTCTATGGGGAACGGGCTATACCTGTTGGCTCTTAACTTCTTGGCCATAAATATCGCAGTAGATAGACTGAAATGCCTGGGGGATTTGATCGCCTTGGTTTGGGTCACAATATCTGGACCCCATTCGTGGAGGATGGAATGAAGTATGAGACATCTGTGGAAACTGGAATTCATCCACTCCGATGACTGCGTTGCCGTGGTTCCAAGCCCTCCGTAGCTGATCCTGCTCCTGCTCATACAAGTGACGTTGCCTCTCGATGTCCCATATAATGGCGTGAGCTCGAATCTCAGCACGTCTTTCTATTTCTTGTTCACGGCGTTCTGCCTCTAATGCTTGATGTTCCATCTGCTTTTGTATCTTGGTAACCATCGATTTTTCTCTTTCTTCTGCCCTTTTTTCACTTTCTTGTTCTCGGCTTTTTGCCTCTGACTCATGACATTCCAGCTGCTTTTGGATGTTGGCTACCATGGAGTTCTCACTTTCTTGTTTTTGCTGTGTTTCCTCTAATACTTGACATTCAATCAGTTTTTGCATCTTGCTAAACATAGACTTTTCTCTTTCTTTTGCCCACATTTCTATTTCTTCTGCCCTTTTTTCACTTTCTTTTTCTCGGCGTTTTGCCTCTAACACTTGACCTTCAATCTGCTTTTGCATGTTAGTAACCATCATATTTTCCCTTTCTTCTGCCCGTTTATCACGTTCTTGTTCACAGCATTTTGCTTCTAATGCTTGATATTCCATAAGCTTTTGGAGGTTGCTGAGTAACGACTTTTCTCTTTCTTCTGCCCGTTTTTCACTCTCTTGTTTTCGGCATGTTTCCTCTAATGCTTGACATTCCATCAGCTTTTGCATGCTAGTAACCATTGATTTTTCTCTATCTTTTGCCCATTTGTCACTTTCTTCTTCTCGTCGTTTTGCTTCTAATGCTTGACATTCCATCAACTCTTGCAGTTTGCTAACTATCATTTTTTCTATTTTTTCTGCCCATTTTTCACTTTCGTGTTCTCGGCATTTCGCCTCTAATGCTTGACATTCCACCTGCTTTTGCATGTTGCTAATTATCAACTTTTCTCTTTCTCCTGCCCGTTTTTCACTTTCTTCTTCTCTGCGTATTGCCTCCGTTGCTTGACATTCCATCAGCTTTTGGACATTGCTAGCCATCGATTTTTCTCTTTTTGCTGCCCGGGTTTCACTTTCTTCTTCTCGCTGTTTTGCCTCAAATGCTTGACATTCTATCAGCTTTTGAATGTTAGCAACCATTGATTTTTCCATTTCTTTTGCCCATTTTTCTCTATCTTCTAATTGTTTGGCACTTTCTTGTTTTCGGCGTTTTGCTTCCAACGATTGACATTCCATCAGCTTTTCCAGGTTGCTAACTATCCACTTTTCTCTGTTTTCGGCCTGTGTTTCACTTTCTTGCTCTCGCCGTTTTGCCTCTGATTCTTGACATTCTATCTGCTTTTGAATGTTAGTAAACATCAATTTTTCTCTTTCCACTGCCCGTTTGTCACTTTCTTGTTCTTGGTGTTTCGCTTCTAATGCTTGACATTCCATCAGCCTTTGTATGTTGGTAACAATCATTATTTCTCTTTCTCCTGCCCGTTTTTCATTTTCTTGTTCTCGTTGTTTTGCATCGAATGCTTGATATTCTATCAGCTTTTGCATGAAGCTAACCATCATTTTTTCTCTTTCTTCTGCCCGTTTTTCACTTTCTTGTTCTCGGCGCTCTAATTCTAACGCTTGACATTCCAGCTGCATTTGCAAGTTGCTAATCAGCGATTTTTTTATCTCTTCTTCTCGGCATTTTGCCTCTAATACTTGACCTTCCAACTGCTTCTGTAAGTTGGTAACCATCATTATCAGTGCATTTTGTTGGTTTTGAAATTGAAATGATTGCTTGTTAATCAGGTTTTGGAGCTTGGTCATGTCCACGTGTGGATCGGTTACAAGTATTTGAGGTGGCATTTTTTGGAATGGTGGTTGTGGGATTTGATGTGGAGGTTGACATGGAACTTCTCCTGCTTTGACTTTCTTCGGGAAGGTGGCTTGTTGTGTCACCCGAGCATCAATTATGTACTCTGTTGGAGATTCTGAGAATTTAAGATCAGGAAAGAACGTATCCCTCGATATTAAGCGGAACATCGAGGGGACCAGCTCAACAGATTCATCTTTAGACACGGCTCCTAACTTATTGAGTATCAAGGAGATGTAGTATCCATGGGGAATATAATTTCTGTGTTCTTGCTCATACATATCCCATATGTCATCGATCATCAAATGTGCAAAGCTGTATAGGTAATCTCCCGTGAACAACGCGTGAAGGAGATAGATCTCACGGGCCTTCACCCAATAAATGTCTTCAATACGTGGGTGAAATGTCCACACCCCTATTCGCCACATGATTTGGACTAGTGGGATCATCTTATCTCTCTCGTACCCGTTAGGTTTCTCCTTCAAATTTTCATGTGCGCCAAAAACCGTTGTGCAAGCTTCGACCCATCTTCTTTTGTTCTCATCAGTAGTGGTTTGAAGATCTGCTTCTATAAACCGAACATATGGCAAATCTGTCCGTGTGTCAACTTTGAGAAGATCTCGAATGATTGCAGGTGTGATAGTATATGACTTTCCATCAACTATACCTGTCAATTCATCCCCGTTTCTTGATAATGATGCAGTCCACTGAATGACAACACGTCTATTGATTTTGTCACACTTGAAATTAAGCAATTGTTCCCAGCCCATTTTTGCAAAACGTTCTCTAACCGTATAACCTTCAAATTCTGTGGGATGCAGTGACTTGGCTATGAAAACATCTTTGACTTTCATTAAGAACAAGTCCTTTCTTTGTTCGGGAGGGTGTTGAGACAATGTTAATCCAGGAATGAATTGCAATGGCCTATTATGGGCTTCATCCCTTGAACGTTTGGCTCCACAGCGGGTCAGCATCATATCTGAGAACATGAAGAATCTATCATTAATTTACATCATAATCCATCTACAAAGATATATCTCACCATGACTCTTTCATGTTTCATCTTACTTCAGTGACACATCCACATGACTAATATGTGAGTGACACCACAAATAGTTATATGATGTCTTGTTTTCAACTTAAACGGGTTGGTGATTGCTTATTATATCTGCTTAGTGGTCGTTTCAGATTGCATATTTGGATTGCTAATCTAAAGGGCAAAGACTTATACACCCATTAATCCACTATAACCATATAATACACATAATGAGACTTAAACCAGGACATTTTGAATGATGAGGCAACAAGATACCGCTAGACGAAAGGCCTGTTGGTTGAAGTGTTAGAATTTCTAAGCGCAAATTGGTTTAAATTGCTTAATATTTGGGGAAAAGCACCATGGAAGATGTTTATTCTAATACAAGTGCTACTAAGCCATAAATACAAGTTAAAGATAAGTATCTCCAAAACCGTTTATCGCCTTATCTGCTTACACAATAAACATACTGCTTACTGACTGTACTCTATCTACTTTTAAGTGATTATTTACCCCAAACACCGTCTAAGAAACTTTAATGGGTAATAAATATCGCACAACTTCATGTATTCGTGTATGCACATGATAAATGACAGAACATGAACACACATTTAGAGCGGTCAGTGAAACAAAAAATAAATAATAAATTCTTGTTGTGTGCATAACATTGATGTGTCTGATTTTAGAACCCACAATAAAAAATGTGACTCACCTCGACTTCACTAACAGCACTCAAAATCGAATTAGGGGGAGTATTTATGTTTTTAAGATCTTAATCACTTAAAATATTCATTAAACATACAAGATTTTTTGCGTTAAAGAAAAAAGATTTACCTTAGTTGTCCCTGCTGTCCTGCTTTGATCTTATGATTATCTAGGATATGGGGGAAGCAACACAGACACAATGGTGGTTGTGTTGTTTTTGGGTCAAAAACAAAGACGCAGAGTTACAGGCGAATGTAACTCCTGTCTATGAAGTTTGATCATGTTGGTACAGGTCGAAACGACAACGCACCCACATTTTGAATTACTAATTAAATACTACCAAAAATGATGTTTATTAGTTATACGATTATAAATCAATTTTTTACCTACACCATACTAGTTGAAAACATGTACTTGTCTCTTTATCTTTTTCTTTCGAGATATCTGCAAATATTTGTCTAATACTCTCGATTCATTCTTAAATAGATTCTAAGTTTTTACAGAACCAAATTCAAACCCTCTTATGTTTTGATTATATAGATGGACTAAATCACAAAATATTCACACAGATACATCTCACAATGAGTCTATTTCATCTTAAATCATTGACGCATTCCATGACTAATATGTGAGTGACACCGGAAATAGTTACGGTGATGTCTTGTATTCTACTTAAGCACATTTGTGATTGCCAATCTATCAAACTACATAGGGTGTGCAGGATTGCACATTTCAGGTACTTAATGGTTATTGCGTTATTCAAATGAAGAGAAAAAAAAAATAATAAAAAAAAAATAAAAATAATACACTATATAACACACCTATTTCCTCAATTGATACTTGAACCTACAACATTTTTGTTAAAGTGTTTGGGTAACTAAGTACTTATTGGTTTAATTTGCTAAACTTTTTAAGAAAATAAGCCCATGGAGATGATCATTCTATTTCAAAGTGCTAAAAGCCATAATTACAAGTTAAAAATATGTAATCCCAAAAACCCCCTGGTCTACAATTGAGAGATAAACACTTTTTAGTAAGACACTCAAAACTAATTACTCCGTACTATGTTTTAAGACAAACTAACAAACTCCCCATATGCACTGCAAATATTCTACACACTTGTTTGAGACAAGACTTGAAATAAACCACTTAGTTGGGTAACATGTCACAGCACAAGAGCACAAGGTGCGGTTGATACCTAAAACATGTTACAGACGTGTCATGTTAGTTTTTACCTCTACAACACAACCCTATACTATAACTCAGTACCAAAATTCACTCTCACCAGTAACATGGAGTTATAGGTGCACTAGGACCCACAATAACAAATACAAATACAAACACATGTACAAGAAAGCGAAGAAAAAAATTTACACATAATGCACGCCGTGGTGATGGCGCAATGCTCTACAATATGGCAGGGGTGTAGCGGCTCCAAACAATAGGTAAAAAAATATGGCTATAACACCCCTGTGGCGGACCCGGTACCAATATCATAAGTGACTAGGTTCACAATTTTTTTACATGGACTAACTAAACAAGACATAGAAATGTAACACAAATTCTAGAAAAGCTGCGCGGTAAAAATCTATGTGGTTAACGGGAACCGCCTAGGGTCCCCCATCTAACTGCTCTAACCATTTCATATTTTAATGGGTAGTACACATCACAACAACTTCATGAAGTAGTTTATGCCCATGATCAATGACAAAACATGAACATACATTTTGTGTCTCATTTTGAAACACATAACATAAAATGTAACCTCACTTAACAACACCCAAAATTAAACCAGGTAAATAATGCACATTTTAAGTAGTGAATCACTTCAAATATTCATACAAATATAAAGAATAATGTTCTAGTTAAAAAAACAATATTTTACCTTAGCTTCCCCTGTTGATGTTGTTGTTTTGAAAACTTAGGGTTTAGGGAAAACAAGAGAACTTTGGTATTTGGGTAAAACCATTTTTAAGGTTATAGTTCCAAAGACAAAAGATGGAGCAGAGATACGTTAACAAGCAAAAGATATCATGGCAGTACCCCCCACTCCCCCAGCCCCCCTCATTTAATATCATAAAAATGGTATGTGCAACAAAAAAAGGCTTTTTTTTTCCTAAAACATACCATAGTTGATAGTCTTTGGAATAATATGTCACTTTGACCATATATGTTAGCTTTTATTTTTTCTAACTTTAACTTTTTCACACCTTATAACACATATCTCATTATATATATTTCACAAAAGTATTCAGCGAGACTTAAACTCACCACTTTTAGATTGTTGAGCAACTCTATTAGATTTTCAATCATTTTTTTAGCGGAGATTTTTTTCTAGATATCGCAACATATATAATAAAAGGTTTTTTAATGATTACATAGAATAATCACATGTATATGACATGACAAAAAGAAATCCGACATGAAATTGATGGTTCGTGGAGGTAATTTGAAAAACAATTTTAATTACCTTTTTGTCAGGTCACCATAAGTTAACACAAAGATCAATATGTAAGAAATATAGATGAAAGAGAGATTGGTTGAACATATGTAGGGGATATAGGGTAATAACGAACACCAGTGGATATACTTAATCTCTGAAAGGCGTGTAATCACTTTCAGATCAAATCAATTTGGCGGTTCTACCAAATTATTCAATCGGATACAATTCAGAGAATGAGAATTTTCTGTATGTGTTGGGTCTGAGATATATTGAACCGTTATATGATAATGACCAAACAAACCGTATATAACATGTTACGGGATAACTGCCAATGGCAGTTTTAGGGTTTCCAAGTTGTCAAGTTTTGTCCCTCAATTTCCGAAAGTTAATTTCTGCTGAGGAACATAGCTTCAGCAGAAACATACATAACTTCAGCAGAATCAAAAGTTCAGCAGAATCATTACTACTTCAGCTCGACCCCAGCTAGGGGCTCTGCCCCTTGGACCCTGCCAGGGGCTGCCGCCCCTTGGACCCTGCTACCAGGGGCGCTGCCCCCGGACCCCCGTCCCTTAGGGGCTTCGCCCCTAAGATCATAATAAATTCAAGTAGGTGTGCACTCCGCACCTCCAAACCTAAATGATGTATTATTATGATGAAATTGGTCAAAACAAGTTAATCCAATTACACTAAAATATCCAACAACATACACACAAACACACGTATGAATACTAGAATATTAGGCGTAGGATATTATGTGAAATGAACAACCAACCTTCATGAGAAGGTTTACATTAGTATTTATAGGGGAAGGGAGCTAGGGCAACATATCTAGTCCCTTCCTTCATTATTGGGCTTGGGCCAAGGCTCATGGGCTTTCTACATAAGCCTTGCCATTAATACAAACATAAAAGCCTAGTTTAAGCAACCTATTACATACTAATTACTAACACTTGAAATACAAGTTAGGAGTGATTCCAACAATCTCCCCCTAAGTGTTAGTAGTTAAGTGATGACTCCAGCAATCTTGTAAAAGTTGTTGGTGTAGATGTAATAGCAGTTGTCTTGACGTCTCCTGACATTCTTCTTTCTTGTGAGAAGAAGTGCCTTAATTCCAACAATCTCTCAGTGTGAGGATTTTGTTTCTTTGATGTTTTCAGCTTTGTCGTCTTCGTTATCTTTGTTCTTTGTTCTGGTGTGGATATGCTGATGTTATGTTGTTGTTGTCTGCATCAGGTCCGCTTCGTTGCTCAGGCGTCTCCACGTCTTTCTCCAACATGCTCACACGCTCTTTGACGTTGGATTTCAGTTTTGATGTAGATCTCTTAGTCTTTTAAACTTTGTAGATTCTTTGGCTTTGAAGAAGAATCATTCTGACTTTTGTGTTGCCTTTCGAGAGAACTTCAATTAGTAGTGTTGTTGGTATGAGCATGTGGAGAATCAGCATGATCATCTCTCAGGAGCATCCATAAGAAGAAAACATAAAAATGGGTTAGTGAAAAACACCAATCGATCACTGTGGTCGTTTCTTAAAGAATTGACCACTACGATTGTTCTTCTGATGAATGTCTTGATTCCATTCACCTTGGTCGGGCGAATCAGCCGTCCAAATCCCATAAGGGACAGTTGGCATTACGTTGAACAAGTTCAAGTAATGACCCACATTTTCAGGACTCGATTCTTGAAAGGAATCTCCTAAGCGGGATTTCCAGCACTTACAAGTTCGAACTTCGAGCGTGTTAACAACATAGTGTGAAAACACATCTCTAATTCTAGCAAAGGCTGTTCCTGAACTGTAGTCCCTCAAGTAGGATTTGGAGAGTTTATTAAAGATATATGATAGTATGCTCATTTTGAAGATGTTACGGCGTAACTCTCCTCTCACATTACGCCGTAACAGAAGTGTGGCTCAAAAAACCAACTAAATTGAAGATTACGGCATAACTCCCTCCTAGGATTACGTCGTAACTAATTAGGTCAATGATGTTCCACGCCGCTGCAAACTACGCCGTAACTCTTGTCAAAACTACGGCGTAACCATGATTTATTAAAGATACGGCGTAATTCATTCCTGATGTTACGCCGTAACCAGCTTTTCCAGAGCAAATTATGAAGAATTGGATGTTACGGCGTAACTCTCAACTTAAGTTACGCCGTAACTAGATATGGCCTATAAATAGTGCCCAAATTTCAGCATTTCTATTCATTCACTTCACACACCAAATCAGAGAATGTGGGTAGAAGGTTGAAGGCAGATCTTAGGGAGCATACGGAGTCATCTCCAAGGGAGAAGTCACTCCCCTACGATAAGCATTAGCATTTTATCATTTCTTTACTTTCAATTCATGTATTTCGATATGTTAAACATTGAATCGATTGTTTTAGTTAATATGAGTGGCTAAGCACCTCTGGTGCTAGCCTAGTTATGATTCCTTGATTGTTTTGTTTATGTTTACATTGCTTCTGTATAATTGTTTCTAGTGTATGCATGCATAGTTTGTTGGTAGCTACCCTTGTTTTGGTAGTTTTGAATGGCGGTAGTGGCTAGTTACTTAGGAGATATGACCAACTGACCCTAAGTAGTTAGACTAAGTGGGAAGGGTAAGAATTGACCTACTGACGACCCTTCTTCGCTTGTGCGATTTGATCAATTGATCACCTACCGTTTGGATGAACTTAAGAAGTTAGGGATGAGTGTTTAAGATGCTAGCGCCCGGGCACTCATTGTTATGAATCTTGCATGTAGTGGCACTTAATGACTTGGCTTAGGGGACTAAAAACAACTGAACTTTTGAGGGGTCACCCGATGATCTCCGGTGGAAACCTTTGCTGATAGGTTAGGACGAACTGACCAAATGTTGTCCTAGCGACTTTTACCCCCACTTAAAGCAATTGGAAGTAATCAAACATGAGCTTAACATGATAGGAAGATTAACTAGGTTAGCACACTTCTCCTCTATTGATCACAACCCTCGCCTTTATTTGCTTTCTTTATTTTATTTTCTTGTCTTTAGTTATTAATTAATCATTTCAACCTTAAAATCTGTGACACCTAGACTTAGTTAAAATCCGCACACATAACTCTTGGGACGACCTCAGTTTTACCGAATACTACACTACACACGACCGGGTACACTGCCCGTTAGTGCATTAGGGTAGACCATAGGTATAACGAGACAATATAAATATTAAAACCTGGTCAGTAAAACCTGCATCAAGTTTTTGGCGCCGTTGCCGGGGAGTTATATTAGGATTTTCATTAAGTATTTCATTTTTGTTCTGTTTTTAAATTTTCTCAATTTCTCACGATCTCTTTTCAAGTTTCAGGTACCATGGAAGTTGTCAACATTGATGACCTCACTCTTGAGGAATATTTGGCGTTGACAAGAGAAGAACAAGGACTGGGGATAGTTAGGCCGGCCATCGCCGAAGTTGCTCAATTCGAGATCAAACCTCAATTTATGAGGGAGTTGCGTGCAAACCCTTTCTCCGGAAGCATTCCGATGATGCTCACGAACATGTGGACAAAGTGGAATACATTGTCAGCCTATTCAAAATTCCAAGAGTCTCAAACGATGTTGTCATGTTACGTGTGTTCCCTATTTCTCTCACTGCAGCTGCTAAAAGATGGGTTGATCTATTACCTGCAGGTACAGTTAACACCTGGCTACTCCTAAAAAAATATTTCATTTAAAGGTACTGTCCTCCATCTAGGACTACAAAGCAATTAGAAGAAATCCATAACTTCAAGCAGGAGGGTGATGAAACGCTGTACCAAGCATGGGAAAGATACAATGAATTATTATACAAGTGCCCTACTCACGACCTTAACAGCCAGCAAAAGGTGAACATCTTTTACAAGGGTCTAAACATCTCCTCAAGGCAAATGATCTGTAACATATTGGTTTTCATAAACACATAACAAAAACAATTGTTGGGTTTTAGGTTCCTCAGAACAGGAATTATTCTACGTGTTGGAACCACGGATAGAGTTGATGAAACCACTGATAGAAGAATGAATCCACTGCTGAAGTTAAACCGCGGCTAGTAGTAAAGTAGAACCACTGCTATTGTATTGTAAACACTGCTAGTTGTGTATAGTCGGTTTAATATTTTGTATTAGATAAATATGGAAAAGATATTTATCTTGTAGGTTACGTATTGTATTATGTAAAGGACTCCTTAGCCTATAAAAGGAGGTCCTAGGTTAGATTAGATATACGAATGTTTTATATCTAAGGTCGATACACTTCAAGGTTGTAAACCCTAATACTGGTTAGAGTATTCGTTATTAATTTAATTGAGGTGTTTAAGAGTTATTGTTATTGTTCTTCTTCTTAAGGTTGAATATTAAATTCCGCGTAATATTTAACAAGTTATTATCAAGTCAGTTTCTATAAGGATCGTTTGCTCAACTGGGATCAACAAGTACTGTAATCAAGAAGAAGTCAAGTTAAGTTCAATTCAAGAAAGTTAAGATGTCTGACGAAACTCACATGGTTACTGCATCAAAGGTGCCCATGTTGAAGCAGGGTGAGTATCAGGTATGGAGAATGCGAATGAGGCAATACATTCGCATGATAGATTACACAATCTGGGATGTTGTTGAAAAAGGTGATACTCTTCCCAAAAAGGGTGATGATGGTAATGAGATAGCCATTGTTAGTGAGGTTGACAAGGCTAGAAGGAAGCTAAAGATTAAAGCTCATAGTTTTCTCTCCATGGGAATACCTAATGAGTATGCTTTGGACTTTGAATAATATGAGACTGCTAAAGAGTTAATGGATGCTATTGAAACAAGGTTTGCTGGTAATGAAGCTACCAAGAAATCCAGGAAAAACATGCTCAAGCATCAGCTTGAAAACTTCACTGCTCTCAGTGGAGAAAAACTTGATGGCACTTATAACAGACTGCAGAAACTGATCAGCCAGCTGAAATTGGTGGACTACAAAGTTGCTCAAGAAGATATAAATCTTAAGTTCATCAGAAGTTTATCACCAGAATGGGCTGTGCATACTGTTGTATGGAGGAACAAAGATGATTTTGAAAAGATGACTTTGGACAATCTCTACAACAACCTGAAAGTTTACGAGTCTGAAAAGAACATAGCTGGCTCATCCTCATCACCACAAAACATTGCTATTGTATCTACAGGGCACATGAATTCTCAGGATGTTTCCACTGCTGCTTATGAAGTATCCACTGCTATTGCTAATAATACCACTGTTAGTGATAGTGTTAGTGATGGTGCCATCTGTGCTTTCCTAGCTGATCTTACAACCAGTGTTACTGTACTGAATCAAGATCTGGATCAAATTGATCCTGATGATTTTGATGAAATCAATCTTCAATGGCAAATGGCAATGTTAACACTGCAAGCTAGGAAGTTCTTGAGAAGGACTGGTAGACAGGTCAAATATAATGGTCAAAGAAGAGCTGGATTTGACAAAAGCAAGATGGAGTGCTTTAACTGCAAGAAGAAGGGTCACTTTGCTAGAGAATGTCGAGCTCCTAAGAGGATTGAAGGCATCAAGAAGACCACTGAAGAGCCTGCTTCTTCTTTAGCATTGGTTGCTCAAGATGGTATTGGTGATTATGACTGGAGTGATCAGATTGAAGAAGGTCCCAATGCAGCTTTTCTTGCTAGGGAAGCTTCTAAAGAGCATAACTTTGCTCTTATGGCCTATGCTTCATCTTCTGGTTCAGATTCTGAGGTATCTAATGATTCTAAAAATTCTACTTGTTCTTTTAAATCATGTCAAGATAACTTAGAATCTCTCAAAGCTATTAATGAGAGTTTGATAAGAGAGGTAGAAAGACTTTCACTAGATAACTTAGGTTATAAAGTAGGTCTAGAGAGTGTTGAAGAGAAACTTAAATTTTGTATTAAATGTGAGTTTGAGTATGTAGATAAGATTAACATACTTGGTGGTGAAATTGATCTTAAGGACAGGGAAATTACAATGCTTAAACAGAAACTAGAAGAAGCAGAGAGTGTAAAACAAAAAGCTCTAGATGAAAAGGAAAAACATGTTGTTAGAGTTGCTAAAACACAATATGCTTCTGATTTAGTAAATAAGCCAATTGGTCAAAAATTGTTTAAAGATGGTACTGGTTTAGGTTACAATGATATGCCACCACCACCTCTTATGAGTCATGCACCACCAACTAAAGAACTGTCATTTAGTAGTGAATTCAGTTTCAACAAACCTGTAGGAGTAATAAGTAAGTTTGAATCACCTAAGATAGGTTCTGATAAGTCATCTGATGCTCCAACTATTGAAGATTGGGAATCAGATTCTGAGGAAGATAGATCTAAATCAACACAGTCCAAGAAGATAGAAAATGTTAAGTCTGTTGATTCTAAACAAGCCAACCTTATGCCTAGATTTGGAGCACCAATTTCTAGGAAAGTGGTAGACTACAATGAGATACCTAGGGACCAGATGAGAAGATACATACCTAGAGGTAATCAGAGAAACTTTAATGGCCTAATTTCAAATAGGTTAGAAGATGAGTTTCAATGTGTTAAGAAGGCTTGTTTTAAATGTGGTAGTTTTGAGCATTTACAGAGAAATTGTTATAAAAATCAACCACAAGTTTGGAATCATTGGAGGAGGGTAAATTATCAAAACTTTTCAAAGAAAACTATCCCTCATCCTAACAAAAATATGGTTCCTAGAGCAGTGTTAATGAGGAATGAAAAAACAAAATCAATAATCACTGCTGCACCCAAATGGGTTCCAACCACTGCTAAGCAAAATGTATCCACTGCTAAGCAAACTGTTTCCACGGCTAAGCAGAATATCACCACTAAAAAACAAGAAGTTTTAACTATTCCAAAGGTGATAACTGACACAGTGGTTGGGAATCATTTTTATGATGTAAAGGCCTCAGCTAGCTGGCAATGGAAGCCTAAGACCAAGATTTTGCACCATGCCAGTAGTGCATCAATGGACCTAAAGAATTTTGATTATGTTGATGCACAGGGCAGACCCAAGTCAGTATTGGCTTGGGTCCACAAAAGGAACTAACTTGGTTAACTTCATGTGCAGGGCAATCTACAATATGAGCTAAAAGACAAAGGAATTTTTGATAGTGGTTGCTCTGGGCACATGACATGGGATGAGAGCAACCTGGAGGATTTTGAAGCTTATGATGGAGGATATGTGGCATTTGGCAATGATCCAAAGGGAGGAAAGATACTTTGCAGAGGCACAATCAGAACAGGGCAATTAGACTTTGAAAAGGTCTATCTGGTACAGGGACTAAAGTACAATTTATTCAGTGTTTCTCAAATGTGTGATAAGAAAAACTGGGTACTTTTTGGGGAAACTGAGTGTGTGGTGTTGTCTCCTGATTTCAAAATTCCTGATGAAAAGTATATACAGCTTAGGGTTCCTAGAAAGGAAAACATATATTATTTTGATCTTAAAGATGTAATTCCTAATAGGTCCTTAACATGTTTGTTTGCTAAGGCATCAGTAGATGAGTCTAAATTGTGGCATAGAAGGCTAGGACACCTTAATTTCAAAACAATCAATAAACTGGTAAAGGGCAACTTAGTGAGAGGGTTACCTTCTAAGGTTTTTGAGTGTAAAGAACTTTGTGTGGCCTGTCAAAAAGGAAAACAACATAGAGCCTCTTGTAAGACCAAAACTATGAACACCATTACACAACCACTGTTTATGATTCATATGGACTTATTTGGACCTACCTTTGTTAAAAGTTTGAACCATAAGCAGTATTACCTAGTAATTACTGATGATTATAGTAGATTTTCTTGGGTATACTTTTTGGCTGCTAAGAGTGAGACTAGTGAGATCCTCAAAAGTTTCATTACTAATATAGAAAATTAAGTAAACCAGAAAGTCAAAGTAATCAGATGTGATAATGGAACTGAGTTTAAGAATGATGTGATGAATCAGTTCTGTGTGGCTAAGGGTATAGAAAGACAGTTTAGTGTTGCTAGGACACCACAACAGAATGGTGTAGCTGAAAGGAAAAACAGAACACTAATTGAGGCTGCAAGAACAATGTTGTCAGAATCTAAGTTACCAACTACCTTTTGGGCTGAAACTGTAGGCACTGCATGTTATGTGCAGAATAGAAGTAAGGTAGTGAAGCCTCAGAACAAGACCCCCTATGAGCTATTACATGATAGGAAGCCTATGATTGCATTCCTAAAACCTTTTGGGTGTCCTGTTACTATCTTAAATACCATAGACTATCTAGGCAAGTTTCAAGAGAAAGCAGATGATGGATACTTTCTGGGCTATTCTTCAAATAGTAAAGCCTTTAGAGTATACAATAGGAGGACCAGGATTGTAGAAGAAAACTGTTAGGATTTAGTAAATCCAGAATATAAAGAGTCGGTCACCTCAAGTATATGTAATCGTTAGAAAGCTCGTAGTCGTAGATTATTATAAGTTAAGTAGTATTTAGTTTAAGTAACACCGTGGAGGACGGACGGGTCTTTACCCACTGTATGCCTGATCCACAGCCCGATAGGTGGCGATTTATGTAAAGACTATAAATACTCTCTACCTTCCAAGGTAGAGAGTTGGAGCTAATAATAAGACTTTTCTTTCTCTCACTAAAGTTCCCTAAACTTCTAACTTTCTCTTTCTAGAACTCATTATACGCCTATTTGATCTTATGGATTAGTGTGTTTGTGAAATCCAATATGCTACAATTGGTATCAAGAACCATGGTTTGATCATCTCTTACATATCTTTGGATTTCTAGTGACTTTTAGGTGGTTTTAGAGTTTGAAATAGTTTAGTGGTTTTTGCATCATTTGGATCATTTCTAGTGTTAAAGTTTGAATCTTGGGTGTAGTTTTGTGTTTAGAATCATTGTATGTGCTTGGGTTTTGATTTGGTAAGCTTGAATCATCATGGTTGAGTTGTTTTTGGATTGAAAAGTGGTGTTTATGTGATTTTCTTGCTAGCGACTTAAGCCACGGATAAGTTATCTTGGTTGCGACTTGCTTTGTAATTTGGTAGCGAGTTGTAGTTGAAGGTCTTAGCGAGTTGAGCTAGCGACTTGTCTATTGAGACAAGCCGACAAACAGTACACTTAGTGGATTCTCCACTACGGGTAGCGACTTGGTGAAAGTTAGCGACTTGTACTTAAGTTTGTTAGCGACTTGGTGTTAGCGATTTGGTGCTTAGCGAGTTGCTCTTTAGCGACTTGACAAATTAGTGACTTGGTGCTTAGCGACTTGCTGTCAAAATTTTACTAGCGACTTGGTGCTTAGCGAGTTGTTATCTAGCGACTTGATTGTGTCTTAGCAACTTGGTATTATAGCGACTTGGTGCTTAGCGACTTGGTTCAGGTTTTCTTAGAGACTTGGTTGACTCTGCATGTAATACGGTTTTCTCTTGATTTAGTAAAATCCCGTGAAAGAATCTATTTCCCGGTTTAATCATAGAGTTATAAAATCCCGTTTAATCTGTCAACGTGTCTACCAACGTTCCTACAATCATCTCCACTGTTGCCGAGGATGTTCAAGCAGCTGGTTCAGATACTCGTCCACCCATGCTTGACAGAACTGACTACGACTCTTGGGCTCAACGAATCAGATTGTACTGTCTTGGAAAGGAAAATGGAGTCAACATTCTCAAATCCATTGATGAAGGACCGTATCGGGTTGAGACTACTAGAGACTTAATTGATACAGCTGAAGATGGAACAATGATCTATGGAATAGACAGACCAAAGACATATGATGAGCTCGATGATAAGGAGAAAAAGAGATTCGATGCTGATATCAGGGCTTCTAACATCATACTTCAAGGTCTTCCAAAAGATATCTACAAGCTGATCAATCACAACACCGAAGCCAAGGCAGTGTGGGATAATGTCAAGATGCTTCTCTCAGGTTCTGAATTAACTATGGAAGACAGAGAATCACAACTCTATGATGAATTTGAACACTTCAAGATGAAACCAGATGAGAGTGTCTATGAGTATTACGTGAGATTCCACAAGCTTGTTAATGATATGAGGAACATCAGAATGACTATGCCAAACATTCAGCTGAACTCAAAGTTTGTGAACAACATGCATCCCGAATGGCACAAGTTTGTCACCTCTGTGAAGCTAACCAAAGGATTGAAGAATACAAACTATGAGCAACTATATGCCTTCCTTCTTCAGAATGAGAGACATGCTATGTTTGAAAAAAGGATTCTTAATCAGTTCAATACCAACCAGGGAGAGACAAGCTCATCGAATGATTCAACTGCCTTCTACTCAAACATTGGAATCACAACCAAAGCCTCACAAGTCATACCCATGGGTAATGGTAATCACAAACTCATTCCCGATCCAATATTCAAACAAGCTGATGCTGATGCACACGTGGGAAACTTCATCAATCAACTGGCTCTCATGATCAGTAAAAACATGAACTCTCTCCCACACACCAACAACAACCTCAGAACAGCATCTAATCCACACAATCAGGCAACTGTCAGAGATGGAAAGATTATGGTGCAGCCAGTTCAAGAAAGGCAATACAAACAAGGAAGAGGTGGAGCTGGTAGAGGTTATGCTGCAAATCAGAATAGGGGAAGGAATGGAAACCAGGGTCAAGCAAAGCCAATCAAATGTTACAACTGTGGAGGTGAGGGACACATTGCAAGGAACTGCACATCGCCAAAACACCCTCAGAATGCCGAGTACTTTAGGGATAAGATGTTGCTTGTGCAAGCTCAGGATAATGGTGCAGCTTTGGATGAAGAGGAGTTGTTGTTCTTGGCTGAGGGAAATGCTAAGACATATGATGCAGATGTGGATGAGCAACCAATTCAGGAGATAGGCCATAATCATCAGAATGCCTTTCAAGTAGCTGATTGTGATGCATACGACTCTGATGTTGATGAAGAACCCACTGCACAAACCATTTTCATGGCTAGCATTTCTCCAATGGTCTCTCCTAAAGTCTCTTCATCACCACAAGCTGGTCCATCCAAAGACAAAATCATTTCTGAGGTATTAAAATTATACGATGAAGTTGATGAGCAAAAGATACATAACGAAGTATAATCAACTGTAATTATTGAGTCAGATATTGAAAATATGGGTAATATCAATGTTGTCCCATATGATCAATATGTGAAACAAAGTGAAAGTGAGATTGTACCAAGTGATGTATCTTATGCAGTCAATGATGACTATGCTTTTGACGAATACACTGCATGTGCCCCTGATGATTCTGTTATTTCTGAACTTAATGCTTATAAAGAACGTGTTGCTATTTATGAACAACGTGCTAAGTTTGAATTAACCTCCCGTGAGCAGGAAATGGATGACCAAATGCGTACAACTATTAGAAAAAGTAGGTTTAGAGAAGAAGTATTGAAACAAGAGTTAAGCTCCTTACAAGATAAGCTTTCTAAAACTGCTAAGCAAAAGCAAGAACTTCAAGAAAATGTTAAAATGCTTAAGCAAGAATTCAGTGTTAAGGAATCAAAACTTTTGAATGATTTTTCTAATCTAAAAACCTTGAAGAACAAGCTTGAAAATAAGTTGTACGTACAAGGAAATACCATTCAGACTGCTCACTTAATCACTAAGCATAAAGTCTTAAGCGATAAGCATAGCATTCCCCTTGTTGAGAAACCAAATCCAGAGGTCATTAAGAAGGCTAGAAATGCTCATAAGGTTCTTTATGATGGCAATGAAATCCTTAAGCCTAGACAGAAACTTAGTTGCGTTGAGTGCACTGAGGAAGATAAGAAATCAGATGAAGTCACTAGGGAAAAGATGAACAAGAAACTAGATGATCCTAAATGTAAAGAGAAGAAAATAAATATCACACCCCATGATTACAAGAAGGAGAATTGGATTTCCTTGAACATGTTTAAGCCTCAGACGTTGTTAACACCCGAACAAGTGTTCTGGAAAAAGGATTTAGATAAGCAAAAAGCAGAGAATCTTGTTATAACTAACCCCCCCTTTAGGAAAATGCCTTCAGCGACTGTGTATCCTCCCAATACACCAATGCATTTAGTTCCTAGGACTATTGCCACTAAAAGCAAGACCTTAATCAGTCAATATGTTATTTTTCAACTATTTGTTGATTTTGAGAAAACTTGTAAGAAAAGGATCACACCCACTGGTATAACTGAAGGGGAAAGGGGTTTTGAGCAAACGAAAGAATGTTATTTAACTGAAGTCATGCCTTTATTTAAACAACTAAAAGATCATTTTGAAAGTCTTAAAAAGGGAATGAATTTAAACATTAAAGAAATGGAAAAGGAATTTGATGCAATGATAGTTGAGGTTAGTGACTATGAGCGAGCACTAAAATATAATGAGATTGAGAGGAAGAACTTGCATACATTGAATGAGACTCTTATTACTGAATGTGTTGCTCAAGATGTGTTTTTCACTGCTACAAATTGTTCCATTAATGCTTCTCAATTTCATGAATTATCTGTTGCCCTGAAAGTCTCCCATGATCGTGTCATTGAGCTTGAAAAGACTAATTCTAAACTAAATGAGAAAATTGAACTGGATGATCACGACAATTTGGTTAAACATTTTTCTAAACTAGAGGTTGAGCATTTAAATTTACAACTAAAATATCAATATCTTAAAGAAAATGTCAAAACTTCAAATATCAAGACATCCTCAG
Source organism: Chrysanthemum seticuspe (assembly GCA_019973895.1). Classification (NCBI taxonomy): domain Eukaryota; kingdom Viridiplantae; phylum Streptophyta; class Magnoliopsida; order Asterales; family Asteraceae; genus Chrysanthemum; species Chrysanthemum seticuspe. The sequence continues at coordinate 66,617,686 of BPTQ01000002.1, forward strand.
ATGCTCCAGAGTTTGATGCAGTTTTTCAAATTAACAAACGTGATGAACAGATTCAAGCTCATTGTAACACGATCAGAAAGTTGAAAGCCCAAATCTCTCAATTAAAGGGTCAAAAGAACAATGTGATTGGTTTCCAAATGCCTCCTCCTTTAGATTCTCAAAATTCTCAAATGTTTCATCATCAAAACTTAGAAAATGCATTACAAAAGGAAAACAAAAGTTTTCTAGAAGAAAATGAAAAGGTTAAACGTCATTTCAATGAGTTATTTGAATCAATAAAGGTCACTCGTAACAAAAATAACAAACAAATAGCTTCATTGCAAAAGGAAATTGAGAATCTGAAGAGCCAGGTAAAAGGGAAAATGCCAATGACCAATGGGGAGAATGGTGTATCAAAGGTTCACTCTTGTAATAAATATGCTTTGTCTGTGAAATATGTTCCCCCTCATCTTAGGAATAACAAACTTGCAATTCAAACATATTTCTCATACCTTAAGGATTGTCTAGAATGTCTCCGTGAGATTGTTGAAGAGGATAAGTTAGAGAAACCACTTGATAATGCAATTGGGCATGCATGCTTATATGCCGAACGATCTCAAGAACTTCTAGAATGCTTAATCACAATATGCCCTAAGTCCTTAGGTGAGAGAGTTAATCCTTTGATTCCTTGTTCTATGCCTAGTGCCAAGCATGAAATCCATTCAATGCCCAATGTTATGAATGTGAACCTTAGTGTGCCTTCAAGTAGTTCAGATTCCAGATCTGTTAGTGCTAAGAAAGCGAACTCTAGTGTGCCTTCTAGGAGTACAAATCCCAGCACTTCTTGTGTTAAGAAAGTGAACCTTAGTGTGCCTGCATGTAGTTCAGATCCCAGCACATCTAAACAGGAGATGCAAAGAGTAGCAAAACCAACTAATGTTCCCATTCCCTCTACAGGAGTAATCAGTGACATTAAAGCAAGCAGGTCAAAGTCTCAAGACAATACAAGGAATGATAGGACCTCGCAAGCTAAGAATGTGCATTGGAAGAGAGTAGAAGACCAACCTAGGAACTTTAAGTTTGAGCCGAATAAAACTAATCGTGTTGATTCTAGTATTTGCCATAGGCGTACTGTAATTAATTCAAATTCTGATACTATTTGCAAACCTTGTAATGATGTCTGCTTGAATTCTGTTACTAATCATGAATGTGGTGTGAATGTTTTGTCTAAAGCTGTCAAATCTCCAGTTAACATTGTTAAAGCAAAATATCATGCTAAGAAGGCAAAAAGGCAAAGGTGAAAGAAAGTTAGAAAACAGTGAAAGCCCACAGGAAGAACATTTAGTAAGATAGGTTATCAATGGATACCTGTTGGCCATAAGGTTAATCAGACAATGCCCACTAGAAAATGGATGCCTACTGGTAGAACTATTCCCTTAAGAAGTGAACATACATTAAATAGGGCAAATACGGACACTAGTACTGCATCTATTCATAATAACTCCATTGATTTAATTTCTGATATGAATGTTTCTATTTCTGATGTGGGTGTTCCAATCACTGTTACTAACCAAATGGAACCCATTCTTGCATGGGGATCCCAATTATCCAGTTATCCATTCTTGTCTGTGTTCAACTGCAGATCGTTCAAATAGTTCTGTGGTACCTGGACTCAGGCTGTTCCAAGCATATGACTGGAGACCGGTCGCGGCTCATGAACTTCGTGAGTAAATTCATCGGGACAGTTAGATTCGGGAACGACCATTTTGGAGCTATTATGGGTTATGAAGATTATGTGGTTGGTAAAAGTGTGATTTCCAGGGTATATTATGTGGAAGGTCTTGGTCACAATCTGTTCTCTGTTGGTCAATTCTGTGATTCCGATCTAGAAGTGGCTTTTAGAAAACATTCTTGCTTCGTTAGAGAACTTGATGGTGTAGAATTATTAAGAGGTACTCGAGGTTCTAACCTATACACCATCTCTATCGATGACATGATGAAGTCCTCCCCAATCTGCTTGCTATCAAAGGCTTCTAAAACAAAGTCTTGGTTATGGCATCGTCGTCTCAATCACTTGAACTTCGGCACCATAAACAACCTTTCCAGAAAGGATCTTGTCAGAGGCTTACCCAGATTAAAATATGAAAAAGATCATCTTTGTTCAGCTTGCCAATTGGGTAAAAGCACGAAATATGCCCACAAACCAAAACCCACAAATTCTGTAATGGAAGTTCTTCATACCCTTCATATGGATCTGTGCGGACCAATGAGAGTGCAAACGATAAATGGGAAGAAATACATTCTAGTAGTTGTTGATGACTACTCTCGATTTACTTGGGTAAAGTTTTTGAGGACAAAGGATGAAACTCCAGATGTCATCATCAAACTAATCAAATAGCTTCAGGTTCGACTCAACAATACAGTCAGAATTATTCGAACAGACAATGGCACAGAGTTTATCAACAAAGACTTAATTCAGTTTTATGAAAGTGTTGGAATCAGTCATCAAAGAAGTGTTCCACGAACTCCTCAACAGAACGGTGTAGTTGAAAGACGAAATTGAACTCTTGTAGACCGCAAGAACAATGCTTATTTATTCGAAGGTTCCAATGTTTCTATGGGCTGAAGCCATTGCCACTGCATGCTACACCTAAAATCGTTCCCTTATACACCCCTCTCATGGAAAAACTCCATATGAACTTGTTCATAAACGAAAACCTGATCTCTCCTACCTTCGTGTGTTTGGTGCTTTGTTCTATCCAACAAATGACAGTCAAGATTTAGGTAAATTAAGAGCAAAGGCAGATATTGGAGTTTTTGTTGGGTATTGATAAGGTTTTAAAAGGTACCATTTTGAGGGGTCGTTTAAGTCCTTATTTGATCACTTTTGTATCCGTTATTGCTTAATATCGTTCCTTTTCACTTTTTAGGTCTCGTGAAGGCAAAATGCTGGAATGGCACTTATTTGGACGAAAAGGCGCGAATATATGAAGAAAATGGCTAAAGTCAAAATCGAGACACTCACAGTTGCTGAAAGTAGAAGGCGACGGCGTCAGGTGCTATTGGCGACGCCGTCCCAAAATTATTGTGACGATCCAGAACCCAAAACTCGTATTTTCAAGTGACGACGTCTAGTGGTGGAAGAGTAGGCCGTCGCTACTCAGACGGCCTAGATGCAATCCAGACGACGTCAGAAGCTGAAGAGGACGGTGTCACGGACATAAGGTGACGCCGTCGCAAGGATAACGTGGCCAAGACGAAACCCTAATGGCGGCGACACGACGGCGTCACTAAACATAAGGTGACGCCGTCGCAATTGTAATCTTATATATAGAATCCGAATTTTTCAGTCTTTGTGTGGAGAGTCTTTGGAGTAAAAACCTAAAACCGAACCTAAGGTGTCTTGTACAGTATTTTAGGGTTTTAAACCCTATCTTACATCAAGATAAGTCTTTACTTCATTAATTCAATTATGTCTTTGATTATTTGTGTGTATGCTTGCATGTTCTTCATGTCCGGCTAATTTATTTGTGTGTTTGCTTAGGAAGTATGAAACTTAATTATTGAATATTGATTGGTTGTTTCTTATCTTTGTTGACTAATGATCTAGTAATGCGATAGGTCATTCGTTGTGTACTTAATGCTTGATTCATCTTTGTGAACCTTAGAGTATAATTACCTGAGTAGTTGTAGGCTAAACCATCCAAAGAGCGCCTTAGAGTAGGAGTTTATAATCCCTAGTGGGTTTGTAGACAAGACCCTTTGGTAACTTCAAAGAGTTAGGGAGAAACGCATACCCTACAACTTTAGACACACAACGCAACTAGGAATAAGACGTGACACTCAACCATCAATAGGAGATAATTAAGGAGTAATACAAACTAAGTAAACACATCTTTAAACTATCATACGAGCACACATTAATTAGACATAGACTCCCACAACCTTAGTTTAGATAATTAGATAATAGTAGAGTAATCGGTAGAAATACCAAACCCCCCAAATCCAATACCCGATATTCGTACCTTTCCATTTTCATAAAATATAAAAAAGATAAAAAATAATCTTCCTCAACCTTAACCTTAGCGTAGTAACTCCTTACTAGCATTCCTATTCCCCTAGAGAACGATATCAATACCCGTGGCTTACCCTAATTACTACACTACAACGATTAGGTTCACTGCCTAGGGTGTTATAAAACTTGCTCGAAGAAAAGGAAGTTCCTTTGACCCCGAACGACGCGTGTAGCGTTATCAAGTTTTTGGCGCCGTTGCCGGGGAATAGAATAGCTAGTTAGTAGTCCACCTCGTTTAGGTTTCTTTGCTTGATTCCTATCAAGTAAACTTTTTTCTCATTTTTAGCTTCCTCTTAGTCTATCCCCCTTCTTCGTAACCTTTATTCGTAACCTCATCACTTTTCATCATGGAAGGTGATAACCCACTACCATTCATCAATATACCACCAAATGACCCGCCAAGAGCCCGTACTCTTGGTGAATACTCGAGACCAAGCCACCTAGGCTATAGGAACACCATTGAGCTTCCCGACCAAGCCCAAACTACGGCCTTGCGATCCGACACCATCCGGTTGGTGCAAAACGGATGTGCATTCCATGGACTTCGTTCCGACGATCCAAATCAGCATCTGAGGGATTTCCTCAAAATTGTCGACTCCATCGACCTTGATGCTACTACTCGGGAGACCACGCGCCTGCGTCTCTTCCAATTCTCTCTACGGGACCAAGCTAGTAATTGGCTTGAGCGACTTCCCGCAGGCTCCATCTCAAGTTGGGATGATCTTACTTCTCGCTTCCTTGCTCAATTTTTCCCACCGGGGAGAACCACTAAGCTTAGGAATGACATCTTGATGTTCCAACAACGTCAAGGTGAATCTCTCTATGAAGCATGGACCCGATTCAAGGACTTACTTCATAAAGTCCCTCATCACGGCATTGATCTTTGGCTCCAAGTCCAAATCTTTTATGATCATGTCAGTCTCTCTCTCCAACAAACCATTGATTATGCCTCCGGTGGAAGACTAAGTAACCTTGATGCTGAGGCATGCTGGGAGGTTATTGAGGACCTTGCCCAATATGAAGAGGAAGGTTGGGAAATTCCAGTTGTTCATGAACACGGGTCAACTTCCCGAGCACAAGAAATTATGAGTATGGAGGCCCAAGTGAAAGCATTAATGGGAGTAACCACGCGTGCTGATGAACACACGAATGCGGTCAAGGAATTTTTGATCCCAAGAAAATCCAGGCAGAATGAATTTGAGGACATTATGTTGACATTTGTCTACAAGCAAGAAGAGGAAATAAAACGCCTCGAAGCTCAAATGCGAATAACTCATGACACTTTCTTGGGCCTAGCTAATAACTTCATGTCGAGCATCCGTGGTGAAATCGCAAAGAAAAATACACCTAAAAAGCTTGAAAAGGTGTATGCGATACCAGGACATGCTGGGGTGACTCCCGAACCTTCTCCCTTAGTAAACCTCGATGAATCATATTCTTGCCTAAACACCTATCTCAACGTTCCCCACTTGTTCCCTAGAAACACATTCATTGGAATGGTCCACGTATCACTTCCCGATTTTCCCAATGTTAGGGAAAGTTCTTTCGGTTTTAAACCTGGAAAGAAAGGACCTCACCCTCAAGACTTCGGAACCTCTGAGATCACGATTGAAAGACAATTTGACATATGCGTTACTTACCATAGTGGAGATTATTGGTGGAATAACCAAATTGATTTTAAAATAAAAGCTAAGTTTCTTGTCAAAAATAGTAACCAGATTTTTGATCCGGGCGGACTAAAAAAAAAAAAAAAAAAAAAAAAACTGTTTTCTTTTACGAAAATTTGGACGTGACGCCGTCACACTTTAACGAGTGACGCCGTCGCTAAGCCAGATCAGACGTATTAATACAGCACCCATCTCTTTCATTCTTTACCCTACACATTGTTTATCCGCCCCACACCACACAAAAACGTATTCCCCACATCAAATCCACCATTTTTTCACAGCAATCTCCACAAGGTAAGTAATCTACATTGATCTTTGTCTATTCAATTGTTTTAATTCATGTTCAATTTCGTTTTCCCCTCTATTCTCAAATCCGAAAAACCCCAACTAATTTGATCTATTTCGCCCTTTAAATCTTGTTTGATTAGGCGAAGTAGTAGTGTTACCATATGGGGGTTAACTTTGCGAGAAGCCTTTACGGCTTAGGAGTAAAAATCACCTGGCCGTTATGCCATTGTTGCTGCAACAAGGGTGTTTGGGTCAAGGGTTATGGTTAGAAACTTAGACTTTTCCCTCGCAAATGTCGGATTCAAATTAATTGGTCGATCTGACGGCGTCAGGTTTATTCTGTGACGCCGTCATTACCGGCTTGTGTCGTCCTTTGCATCGCAAATGATACTCATTTGCTCTCCACTTATTTGATTTCTTGTTTCAGATGAGCAGAAGAGTAAAGAGGACTAGGGGACAATCTTCTAATACTCAAGAAAACATTGCGGACACAATCATTGGGTGGGGGGTATTTACTGAAGAAAGTTGTCAAGCTAGTTACAACGATTTACTCCATCAAACTATCGATTCAGGGGCTGTGTTGGATTGGGCATTTCTGCAGGAGAATGATTTGGCTAGGGAATTTTCGAATAGTTTTAGGAGGGACAAGTTCACTGATCCCCAATGGGAAAGATTGTTTCGAATGGGAGAGCCCGTGTATGGCGAGTTGGTACGTGAGTTTCACGCATCATATCTGCCAAATATCAATGCATGTCAGGATAGTATTGATTTCCAAGGGATCCGATTTAGGTTAGGAGGGGAGTGGAGGAAAATGTCGACGCTTGAGTTTGGATGGAGGTTGGGACTGTATACATCTGAGGATGCTGAGAGTGATGTTTTTAGGACTCGATTTGCAACTGGAATTACCCATAAGGACGAGATGTTGTGTATTCAGTTCTGGAACACGATTGCTGATGGGGAGTACATTACTGGGGGTACCCTCGCTTAACAAATCCGGGATCCACGGGTTAAGCTCATACATCGCTGCCTCACCTTCTCTATCACAGGGAGACATGCCACTAGCCATCGTGTCACCTTACCGGACCTATTCTATCTCTACTGCATATTGGCCGAGGGAGTGTACTGTAACATCCCGTTCTGGTTGGCCGATTACTTGAGATCCGCAAGTGGGGTTAGGTTGGAGGATAGGGTGTATGGGGGCATGCTTATTACCCGGTTAGCTCGATCCCTAGGTGTATTGGCAGGAGAGGTACCTTCATTCCTGAATACGATGGCAGCACCTAGGGTCGTCAAGGCTAAATCTCTGAAAGCTATGAATGTCCTGATGGATTATGGTAGAGGTTACGCTTGGTTCCGTTCTCAGCCCGCCATTCAAGGTGGTGATGACGATGATGATGAGGAGCCACAGGTACCGGCACACCAGCAGGGAGGTGAAGCAGGAAGCTCTACTGATACCTACAGGCACATGTCTAGTGGAGATTGGCAGGCCTACCAGGGAGCATGGATGGGGCGCATGGATACATGGATGGCGCAACAGGACCAGAGGGCTAGCTGGACCTACGACCATACTGTCAGACAGATGCATCATCTATCCATGCGTGATCAGCTTGACCCACACCTCCAGATTGATCCTTTCCCAGGGCGGGAGGAGGACTATCCACCCTATGGGTATTTGGGCCATCTTCCCCCTGGTTATGACTATCGTTATGGACCCCCTCCCCCGTGATTGATGTAGTAGTTTATGGATTGAGTATGGTTGGCTGTTGAAACAATTTTTATTTTGGCATGTAATAATCTTAGACATCTAATTTGGTAGTGACCTTTGAACTATGTGGTGTTTATTTACATGTATTGTAATTTATCTTGCTTGTATGTTCTTAATTGTTTGTTCTTTTATTTTGTTTTTAACCTCGTCTTTTATTAATTGTTTATCCTCATGTTTAAATTTGTAAAAATGCTTTATTTTGTTTTTAACCTCGTCTGGTATTTTACATAAGGGATAAGTGTAGGGTGGATTACACACGTTTTCAAAAGAAACGTAAACATGAGAATAACAATTAACTAAAAGATATTTATGTTTGTTTGTTCGAGTCAAATGCTTGTATCGAGTCATAATGGATGTTTTGCAGAAATTTTTCCAGATTCTAAAGATGTAAATTTTCCAGAATTTTTTCCAGAAAATCGCAGACCAGTTTTTGTCAGGATAACCTGACGGCGTCAGGATTGCAACCTGACGGCGTCAGGAAGGAGTAAAAACATCAGATTACTTTTTCTCGTTTTCTGAGCTACTTATAAATTTTTGGAATTTTCCAGGTCTTAATTTTCTTAGAAACTCTGTAAACATCCATTCCACAAGCATTATATCCTAGTTTAAATCGAGTCTTATATATATTATTACCGCTGATTTTACGCGAAGGTTTCGTTTGTTTTCTTCAAGTGTGCAGGTTTAGTTTGTCAAGAAGAAGTTACATAAGATTGGAGGAGCTTTTCACGCAATAATTCTTCTTGGAAAAGAGTTTAACCACCACTTTACACGGATCCTACCGAGCTAATCAGGGGAGTATTAGTTTCTTTCGTTTTTAATTACCTTCTTTTATCATAACTTTGATACTTTCGGGGAACATTGGGGACAATGTTCAGTTTAAGTGTAGGGAGGGAAAATAAAACGGGAACTTTGAAACTATGCTTATCCTTGATTATTTGCTTTGTCCAACTGTGATTGTGTAATAAACCATGAGAAAATGTCGGTTAGGGTAATTTTGGCACCAAATTTAAAAATTTTTATGACATATAAGAGTGGGCCATTAGTCTTAACAAAAGCGTCTCATGGATAGGAAGTTGCATGACTAGCACAAAAACCCTTTACCACCCAAATTCCACCAAAATGTGAGGATCGCCCTTAGATTAGTAGGAATTAAAGCATTCATCTTTAATGCTTAGAGTGTGAACCGGTAGTATATTAGATTCTAGAACTTGTTTTGTGATGCATTCCGAGATCGCAAGTGAGGCTACACTTGTGTAGTTAGGAATAACTAAATGATAAGAGGCATTAGGATAACCCTTGTTTGATACCTGTAATATAATTACTTCTTCCACTTCGGTTGAGTAATTTCCCCACACCTTTGCGTTGTACTCATCTTTAGTACACGATACCCCTAGTTAACCCCTCAGAGCCTATCCTTTTCGCGGTTCTCGTGATATTTCGGTTTTTCCGGAATATCAATGAAGAGCATTGTTTACACCCCACCCCCAAATATACAACCAAATCGCCTTAGCCTACCCCTTATGCACTCACTTTTAGTGCAATTGTTTGTTATCACCCTAAACCCTTAGTTCAATTATCTAGTTGCTTGCATAAGTTTCTAAGTCGAGTCATATCCTTTGTATACAGTTTTGGGATGATTGGGATTCATGGGAAAAGTTAAAGTTTATGAAATGACGGGAAGGGAACGTTAAATTCAAATTCCCTTTGTTTGCGTAATAATGTACCCCAAGTGTTTTGATCTTTTCAATTCGGGTCAAATTAGTGTTAGAGTAATAAAAACTCAAGTGTAGGGATATGCCTATAAATCCCTAGTATTTTGATGTTATCTTAGAGAATGGTAGAGTAAAAGTGTATGAAAAAAAAAAAAAAAAAAAAAAAAAAAAAAACATACGGGCTACCATCCTACATCTATCTTTAAATTTATGTTTATTTATTTCAGTTATGTAGAGTTTAGAGTGTCGAGTCTTGGCTTAGCAACGCCATTCTTCATATGCAGTTAACATAAAGATTTTTGACTTGCCACCACTAAATAGCCTATCCCACCAAACCCTTATTTCCCTACCGTAAGCCTAACATTACAACCCTTTAAAAGACCTCTTTGATAGTCTTTCCTAGGTGCTTACGCCAAAGCGATGGAGGTTTGATCTATTCTCAAGCTTATGGTAATCTATGTACTAGGACCGGTTAATGAGTGTTTATCTTCCATTTCCTATATTGTTATATTTCATTTATACACCCGAGAGAGATGTGAGTATCCAAACACCCCATGTGAGGTGCTAGTATGTAATTTCCGTGCTTGTTATGACTTTTGCGGGGCTTATATGTGTTGTGGACCGTTTTGAATTAATGCTTCATGACCCCTAACTTATAAATTAATTGGCTAAAAGCACATTTGCTTGAGGACAAGCAAATAACAAGTGTAGGGATATTTGATAAGGTTTTAAAAGGTACCATTTTGAGGGGTCGTTTAAGTCCTTATTTGATCACTTTTGTATCCGTTATTGCTTAATATCGTTCCTTTTCACTTTTTAGGTCTCGTGAAGGCAAAATGCTGGAATGGCACTTATTTGGACGAAAAGACGCGAATATATGAAGAAAATGGCTAAAGTCAAAATCGAGACACTCACAGTTGCTGAAAGTAGAAGGCGACGGCGTCAGGTGCTATTGGCGACGCCGTCCCAAAATTATTGTGACGATCCAGAACCCAAAACTCGTATTTTCAAGTGACGACGTCTAGTGGTGGAAGAGTAGGCCGTCGCTACTCAGACGGCCTAGATGCAATCTAGACGACGTCAGAAGCTGAAGAGGACGGCGTCACGGACATAAGGTGACGCCGTCACAAGGATAACGTGGCCAAGACGAAACCCTAATGGCGGCGACACGACGGCGTCACTAAACATAAGGTGACGCCGTCGCAATTGTAATCTTATATATAGAATCCGAATTTTTCAGTCTTTGTGTGGAGAGTCTTTGGAGTAAAAACCTAAAACCGAACCTAAGGTGTCTTGTACAGTATTTTAGGGTTTTAAACCCTATCTTACATCAAGATAAGTCTTTACTTCATTAATTCAATTATGTCTTTGATTATTTGTGTGTATGCTTGCATGTTCTCCATGTCCGGCTAATTTATTTGTGTGTTTGCTTAGGAAGTATGAAACTTAATTATTGAATATTGATTGGTTGTTTCTTATCTTAGTTGACTAATGATCTAGTAATGCGATAGGTCATTCGTTGTGTACTTAATGCTTGATTCATCTTTGTGAACCTTAGAGTATAATTACCTGAGTAGTTGTAGGCTAAACCATCCAAAGAGCGCCTTAGAGTAGGAGTTTATAATCCCTAGTGGGTTTGTAGACAAGACCCTTTGGTAACTTCAAAGAGTTAGGGAGAAACGCATACCCTACAACTTTAGACACACAACGCAACTAGGAATAAGACGTGACACTCAACCATCAATAGGAGATAATTAAGGAGTAATACAAACTAAGTAAACACATCTTTAAACTATCATACGAGCACACATTAATTAGACATAGACTCCCACAACCTTAGTTTAGATAATTAGATAATAGTAGAGTAATCAGTAGAAATACCAAACCCCCCAAATCCAATACCCGAGATTCGTACCTTTCCATTTTCATAAAATATAAAAAAGATAAAAAATAATCTTCCTCAACCTTAACCTTAGCGTAGTAACTCCTTACTAGCATTCCTATTCCCCTAGAGAACGATATCAATACCCGTGGCTTACCCTAATTACTACACTACAACGATTAGGTTCACTGCCTAGGGTGTTATAAAACTTGCTCGAAGAAAAGGAAGTTCCTTTGACCCCGAACGACGCGTGTAGCGTTATCAGGTATGCACCAAACAAGAAGGGTTACCGAATCTACAACAAGAGAACCCAAAATATCATGGAAACAATTCACGTTACGTTCGATGAGCTGACCGGTCAAATGGCTCCTGAACAACCCAGTTCTGGACCCGTACTTCAAAACAGCCCCATTGGTTCATCCCTTGTACCAAATTTCTCTCCAACAACTCCATAGGTACCTCCATATGAAGATGATTTAAATATTTTGTTTGATCCTATGTTTGATGAACACTATGAGCCAAGTGCTAATGATGTGTCATCTCCTTCAACAGAGGCTGCTCATATCCCGGTGAATGAAGTTGATAACGCTACACGCGTCGTTCGGGGTCAAAGGAACTTCCTTTTCTTCGAGCAAGTTTTATAACACCCTAGGCAGTGAACCTAATCGTTGTAGTGTAGTAATTAGGGTAAGCCACGGGTATTGATATCGTTCTCTAGGGGAATAGGAATGCTAGTAGAGAGTTACTACGCTAAGGTTAAGGTTGAGGAGGATTATTTTTTATCTTTTTATATTTTATGAAAATGGAAAGGTACGAATCTCGGGTATTGGATTTGGGGGGTTGGTATTTCTACCGATTACTCTACTATTATCTAATTATCTAAACTAAGGTTGTGGGAGTCTATGTCTAATTAATGTGTGCTCGTATGATAGTTTAAAGATGTGTTTACTTAGTTTGTATTACTCCTTAATTATCTCCTATTGATGGTTGAGTGTCACGTCTTATTCCTAGTTGCGTTGTGTGTCTAAAGTTGTAGGGTATGCATTTCTCCCTAACTCTTTGAACTTACCAAAGGGTCTTGTCTACAAACCCACTAGAGATTATAGACTCCTACTCTAAGGCGCTCTTCGGATGGTTTAGACTACAATTACTCAGGTAATTATACTCTAGGGTTCACAAAGATGAATCAAGCATTAAGTGCACAACGGATGACCTATCGCATTACTAGATCATAAATCAACTAAGATAAGAAACAACCAATCAATATTCAATAATTAAGTTTCATACTTCCTAAGCAAACACACAAATAAATTAGCCGGACATGGAGAACATGCAAGCATACACACAAATAATCAAAGACATAATTGAATTAATGAAGCAAAGACTTATCTTGATGTAAGATAGGGTTAAAAACTCTAAAATACTGTACAAGACACCTTAGGTTCGGTTTTAGGTTTTTACTCCAAAGACTCTCCCCACAAAGACTGAAAAATTCGGATTCTATATATAAGATTACAATTGCGACGGCGTCACCTTATGTTTAGTGACGCCGTCGTGTCGCCGCCATTAGGGTTTCGTCTTGGCCACGTTAACTTTGCGACGGCGTCACCTTATGACCGTGACGCCGTCCTCTTCAGCTTCTGATGTCGTCTGGATTGCATCTAGGCCGTCTGAGTAGCGACGGCCTACTCTTTCACCACTAGACGCCGTCTCTTGAAAATACGAGTTTTGGGTTCTGTCCCGTCACAATAATTCTGGGACGGCGTCGCAAATAGCACCTGACGCCGTCGCCTTCTACATTCAGCAACTGTGAATGTCTCGATTTCGACTTTGGCCATTTTCTTCATATATTCGCGCCTTTTCGTCCAAATAAGTGCCATTCCAGCATTTTGCCTTCACGAGACCTAAAAAGTGAAAAGGAACGATATTAAGTAATAACGGATACAAAAGTGATCAAATAAGGACTTAAATGACCCCTCAAAATGGTACCTTTTAAAACCTTATCAAATATCCCTACACTTGTTATTTGCTTGTCCTCAAGCAAATGTGCTTTTAGCCAATTAATTTATAAGTTAGGGGTCATTCAGCATTAATTCAAAACGGTCCACAACACATATAAGCCCCGCAAAAGTCATAACAAGCACGGAAATTACATACTAGCACCTCACATGGGGTGTTTGGATACTCACATCTCTCTCAGGTGTATAAATGAAATATAACAATATAGGAAATGGAAGATAAATACTCATTAACCGGTCCTAGTACATAGATTACCATAGGCTTGAGAATAGATCAAACCTCCATCGCTTTTTCGTAAGCACCTAGGAAAGACTATCAAAGAGGTCTTTAAAGGGTTATAACGTTAGGCTTACGGTAGGGAAATAAGGGTTTGGTGGGATAGGCTATTTAGTGGTGGTAAGTCAAAAATCTCTATGTTAAATGCATATGAAGAATGGCGTTGCTAAGCCAAGACTCGACACTCTAAAACTCTAGGTAACGGAAATAAACAAACAAAAATTTAAAGGATAGATGTAGGATGGTAGCCCGTATGTTTTTTTTTTTTTTTTTTTTTTTTTTTTTTTTTTTTTTTTTTTTCACTCTATTTTTTTCTTTTTCTATTTTACTAGTTTTTTATCGATTTTTTTTTTATACACTTTTACTCTACCATCCTCTACGATAACATCAAAATACTAGGGATTTATGAGCACATCCCTACACTTGAGTTTTTATTACTCTAACACTAATTTGACCCGAATTGAAAAGATCAAAACACTTGGGGTACATTATTACGCAAACAAAGGGAATTTGAATTTAACGTTCCCTTCCCGTTATTTCATAAACTTTAACTTTTCCCATGAATCCCAATCATCCCAAAACTGTATACAAAGGATATGACTCGACTTAGCAACTCATGCAAGCAACCAGATAATTGAACTAAGGGTTTAGGGTGATAACAAATATTTGCACTAAAAGTGAGTGCATAAGGGGTAGGCTAAGGCGATTTGGGTGTATATTTGGGGGTGGGGTGTAAACAATGCTCTTCATTGATATTCTGGAAAAACCGAAATATCACGAGAACCGCGAAAAGGATAGGCTCTGAGGGGTTAACTAGGGGTATCGTGTACTAAAAATGAGTACAACGCAAAGGGTGTGGGGGAATTACTCAACCGATGTGGAAGAAGTAATTATATTACGGGTATTAAACAAGGGTTATCCTAATGCCTCTTATTATTTAGTTATTCCTAACTACACAAGTGTAGCCTCACTTGCGATCTCGGAATGCATCACAAAACAAGTTCTAGAATCTAATATACTACCGGTTCACACTCTAAGCATTAAAGATGAATGCTTTTATTCCTACTAATCTAAGGGCGATCCTCACATTTTGGGTGGAATTTGGGTGGTAAGGGTTTTTGTGCTAGTCATGCAACTTCCTATCCGTGAGACGCTTTTGTTAAGACTAATGGCCCACTCCTATATGTCATAAAAAATTTTAAATTTGGTGCCAAAATTACCCTAACCGACATTTTCTCATGGTTTATTACACAAATGCAATTAGACAAAGCAAATAGTCAAGGATAATCATAGTTTCAAAGTTCCCGTTTTCTTTTCCCTCCCTACACTTAAACTGAACATTGTCCCCAATGTTCCCCGAAAGTATCAAAGTTATGATAATGGAAGGTAATTAAAAACGAAAGAAACTAATACTCCCCTGATTAGCTCGGTAGGATCCGTGTGTGAAGTAGTGGTTAAATCCTTCTTCAAGAAGAACGTTAGCGTTAAAAGCTTCTTCTCATCTTATGTATCTTCTTCTTGGTAAATTAAACCTGCACACTTGAAGAAAACAAACAACCCAACGCATCAAACCGAACAAACAAAAATCTCAACAAGATGTAATTCCAGACTTAAATAGGATATAATGCTTGTGGAATGGATGTTTGCAGATTTTCTAGAAAATTAAGACCTAGAAAATTCAAAAAAATTTATAAGTAGCACAGAAAATGAGAAAAAGTAGTAAGCAGTTTCTACTCCTCCTGACGCCGTCAGGTTGTGATCCTGACGCCGTCAGGTTATCCTGACAGAAACTGGTTTGCGATTTTCTGAAAAAAATTCTGGAAAATTTACATCTTTAGAATCTGGAAAAATTTATGCAAAAACATCCATTATGACTCGATACAAGCATTTGACTCTAACAAACACACATATATATCTTTTAAATAATTGTAATTCTCATGTTCACGTTTCTTTTGAAAACGTGTGTAATCCTCCCTACACTTATCCCTTATGTAAAATACCTTTATATGTAATTAAGACGAGGTTAAAGACAAAATAAAGCATTTTTACAAATTCAAACATGAGAATAAACAATTAATAAAAGATATACGACACACAAATGAAAATGAAAAACAAATACACATGGGTTGCCTCCCAAGAAGCGCTTGTTTTTGTTCGAGTCACGAGCCTGACTCTACCCTTATTTAACAGATAAAGGGGAAGTTTTTTCTACACTTAAGTTTAAGTGCGGGTGATAGTAGCAATACACACCCTTAGGGTGGAAATTTGCTACGTGAGGAGAGGGTGATGGGTGATTTATATGCTCAAATGAGTGTGCTCCATTCATTATAACCTTACCTAAGTCTATTGGTGTAGCGGATGAATCAAATCTCCCTCCTAAAAATGGATCATCTTCTATCAACTTCAAAAGATTCTTAGTTAAGGATCCATCTTGACCTAATAAACCCGGTTTAAACCCATAGTGTTTCTTGTTATCAACCATGAATGGGTGATATAAGTGTGTAAGGTCATGGGTTACTCCTATATTAGCTTCCACTCTACATGGCCTAGAATCTACCACCTTTATCAAGCAACTACCCGGACTATCTATTTTGATGGGTGGATTGGGGCCTAATTCAATTCCAAGATTCACATCTAAAGATGGAAAATTGGGTAAGGTTTTTGGTTGAGGCTCCGGTTCATCAAAATTAGGAACTTTCCTAGGACTAAGAGAGAGGTCATGACAACAAGCATCTAAACCTATATTCCCTAGTGGCATTTGGTCCAAAGGTTCTCTATCAATCGGGGTTCCTATAGTCTCTTCAACTTCTTCCGGGTAAGTTATAGGTGATGTGTGCTCCTCAAGTGATGGTAGGACTTGTGGGTTATCCGATGGGATTGGATTTTCTACTCTATCCTCCATATTATCAAGATCACCTATGTATTCATTTTGTACTGTGGTAGCGCCTAACCATGACATGCACCTTGGCACCTCAACTCTAATCATCTCCTTCCTAAACAACCTTTCCGACGAAGTTTCCAAATTGAAAATAGGTCTAAAGATTCGTTTTTTGGGTCCCATGTTCCACTTCTAAATTGGGAGTGAATCTCAAAGGTTTCCCATGCATTTCGAACACCACGTCCCCAAATATCCCCATCCGCTACATAGTCAAGTCTCCTTTGGGTTTCGTGGGCGATACGAGTGTAAAAGAATTGTAGTGGAAACAGTAAATCAATACCATGATAAAGGACTTTTTGTAATAAATATTTAATTCGAGTCCACGCCTCCGGAAAGGATTCATCATGATGTTGCTGGAACCTCAAGATCTCATTTTGGAGTGGAAGGGGTAAATTATGTAGTAGATTTCGCTGATTGGGTGAAAGTTTTGGCAGATTCGCGTTCTCCATAACGGCTAACGGAATAGTCATTGAAAATGGTTACGAACAAAGGTCACGAAGAAGGGGGATAGACTACGAGGAAGCTAAAAATGAGAAAAAAGTTTACTTGATAGGAATCAAGCAAAGAAACCTAAACGAGGTGGACTACTAACTAGCTATTCTATTCCCCGGCAGCGGCGCCAAAAACTTGATAACACTACACGCGTCGTTCGGGGTCAAAGGAACTTCCTTTTCTTCGAGCAAGTTTTATAACACCCTAGGCAATGAACCTAATCGTTGTAGTGTAGTAATTAGGGTAAGCCACGGGTATTGATATCGTTCTCTAGGGGAATAGGAATGCTAGTAGGGAGTTACTACGCTAAGGTTAAGGTTGAGGAGGATTATTTTTTATCTTTTTATATTTTATGAAAATGGAAAGGTACGAATCTCGGGTATTGGATTTGGGGGGTTTGGTATTTCTACCGATTACTCTACTATTATCTAATTATCTAAACTAAGGTTGTGGGAGTCTATGTCTAATTAATGTGTGCTCGTATGATAGTTTAAAGATGTGTTTACTTAGTTTGTATTACTCCTTAATTATCTCCTATTGATGGTTGAGTGTCACGTCTTATTCCTAGTTGCGTTGTGTGTCTAAAGTTGTAGGGTATGCGTTTCTCCCTAACTCTTTAAACTTACCAAAGGGTCTTGTCTACAAACCCACTAGAGATTATAGACTCCTACTCTAAGGCGCTCTTCGGATGGTTTAGACTACAATTACTCAGGTAATTATACTCTAGGGTTCACAAAGATGAATCAAGCATTAAGTGCACAACGGATGACCTATCGCATTACTAGATCATAAATCAACTAAGATAAGAAACAACCAATCAATATTCAATAATTAAGTTTCATACTTCCTAAGCAAACACACAAATAAATTAGCCGGACATGGAGAACATGCAAGCATACACACAAATAATCAAAGACATAATTGAATTAATGAAGCAAAGACTTATCTTGATGTAAGATAGGGTTAAAAACCCTAAAATACTGTACAAGACACCTTAGGTTCGGTTTTAGGTTTTTACTCCAAAGACTCTCCCCACAAAGACTGAAAAATTCGGATTCTATATATAAGATTACAATTGCGACGGCGTCACCTTATGTTTAGTGACGCCGTCGTGTCGCCGCCATTAGGGTTTTGTCTTGGCCACGTTAACTTTGCGACGGCGTCACCTTATGACCGTGACGCCGTCCTCTTCAGCTTCTGACGTCGTCTGGATTGCATCTAGGCCGTCTGAGTAGCGACGGCCTACTCTTTCACCACTAGACGCCGTCTCTTGAAAATACGAGTTTTGGGTTCTGTCCCGTCACAATAATTCTGGGACGGCGTCGCAAATAGCACCTGACGCCGTCGCCTTCTATATTCAGCAACTGTGAATGTCTCGATTTCGACTTTGGCCATTTTCTTCATATATTCGCGCCTTTTCGTCCAAATAAGTGCCATTCCAGCATTTTGCCTTCACGAGACCTAAAAAGTGAAAAGGAACGATATTAAGCAATAACGGATACAAAAGTGATCAAATAAGGACTTAAATGACCCCTCAAAATGGTACCTTTTAAAACCTTATCAGAAGTCAACCCTTCAGTTTCAATATCATTAAGTCAAGAAGCGCCTGCTGCTGACCACTCAGTCTCATCAACAAATCTTCAATCTTCGAATGTACATCTTGGAATTGTTTCTGGCATCAATGAAGAAGTTAATCCCTTTGCTACTCCCGAAGATGCTCCATTTGAAAATATATTTGCTCCTGAATCATCATTAGAACCATCTTCTTCAGGAGACATCGACTCTGCTACTTCAGTCCCTCAACAACTGCCACATGAACACCTTAGAAAATGGACTCACGATCATCCATTAGACAACATCATTGGAAATCCCTCTCGTCCAGTATCAACACGGAAACAACTTGCAACCGATGCCTTATGGTGCTTCTTCAACTCCGTACTCTCTAAGATTGTTAGGATTTAGTAAATCCAGTACTTAAAGTGTCAGTCACCTCAACTATGTATGCTAGTTAGAAAGCTCGTAGTCATAGTAAGTCTATGATAGTATTTAGTTTACTTTGTAACACCGTGGAGGACGGACGGGTCTTTACCCACTGTATGCCTGATCCACAGCCTTAAAGAGGCGTCTCATGTTGTACCCTATAAATACCCTTTGCCCTCCAAGGCAAAGGGTTGGAGCTTTCATAATACATTTTTCTTTGTCTGTCTAAAGTTCCCATCCTCTCCCACTTTCTCTCTCTAAACCTTATCTCTTTATACCTAACTTGTGATAAACCAAGATCCTACAAATGGTATCAAGAGCCATGGTTTGATCATCCATCTCTCATGTTCTTGGTTTGATTGTTATTGTTGGGATAAGGTTTGGTTTCTTACGCGTAACGTGGTGTTTATGAGTAGTCTCGTATACGAGTTTTTGTACTCCTAAAGCTTTAAAATTTACACTTTTTAATCCAAGATTCTTGTGGGTTAAGGTTTATTGAGTGCTTAAATTTCAGTTTCTTGCAAAAAGGTTCAAACTTTACAAGTTTTTCTTAGTTTTTAAGAGTGTTTGGATACGTGTGTACGGAATTACGCGTAAGAGAGATTCGTGGTTTTGATCCTCAAGCTTTGTTGTTTTGATGTTTTTAAGGTTGTATCATCATTATAATCTGGTTTACTGAACGGTTTTGATCATAAAAACGTGTTTGGCAAAATTTGTACTTCCTACGCATATGAAAACCCTAGTTCTACGCGTAAGCTGAATCCTACGCGTAAAGTGTTTTTCACGAGATCTTCATTTCTGGTGGTTACTCAGTGTTCTTCTTGCTTGGATAAGCCTGAAAAACACTTCGACTTTGGATATCTCGTGCACTGTGAAGTGTAAGAGATTTTTGTGGGTAAAACCCTAATTTTACGCATAAGCATAAAACTTACGCGTAAAAATTCTTACGCATAAGCCTTCTCTTACGCTTAAGCCTGTCTTACGCCTAAGGGAAACTTACGCATAAGGTTCTTACGCCTAAGCTCTGGTTTACGCATAAACTTAAGCCTTTTACCCTAAAACTCTACGCGTAATCTCTAGACTACGCGTAAGCTCTGTCTATGCGTAAGCTTGTGTCTACGCGTAAGTTTGTTGTTACATCTAAGCTGCTACGCGTAAAGTTGTTGTCTACGCATAAGTGTATAAGTTTTACGGTTTCTCTCTTGATTTTGTAAAATCCCGTGAAAGAATCTATTTCCCGGTTAAGTCAAAGATTTGTAAAATCCCGTAGAATTTAAACATGTCTTCCGTTGTTGATGATGTGCAAGCTGCAGGATCTGATACTCGTCCTCCCATGCTTGATAGAACTGACTATGAATCTTGGTCACAAAGAATCAGGCTGTACTGCTTAGGAAAGGAGAATGGGGTTAACATCCTTAAGTCAATTGATGAAGGACCTTATCAGGTTGAGACCACAAGAGACTTAATTGATACTGCAGCAGATGGTACAATGATATTTGGATTAGACAGACCAAAGACATATGATGAGCTGAGTGATAAGGAGAAAAAGAGATTTGATGCTGACATCAGGGCTTCTAACATCATACTTCAGGGTCTTCCAAAAGATATCTACAAGCTGATCAATCACAACACAGAAGCCAAGGCGGTTTGGGATAATGTCAAGATGCTTCTCTCGGGTTCTGAATTGACTATAGAAGATAGAGAATCACAACTGTATGATGAATTTGAGCACTTTAAGATGAAACATGAAGAAAGTGTTTATGAATATTACGTGAGATTCCACAAGCTGGTGAATGATATGAGGAATATCAAGATGACAATGCCAAACATTCAGCTGAACTCAGAATTCGTAAACAACATGAATCCCGAATGGCACAAGTTTGTCACTTCTGTGAAACTTACCAAAGGACTCAAGAACACCAACTATGAGCAATTGTATGCCTTCCTTCTTCAGAATGAGAAACATGCTATGTTTGAAAAAAGGATTCTTGAACAGTTCAAATCTCAACCAGGAGAAACAAGCTCATCAAATGATACAACTGCATTCTTCACCAAAGCATCACAAGTCACACCCACTGGAAATGATAATCACAAGCCCGTTCCTGATTCGGGATATAAGCAACCTGATGCCAATGCAGTCATGGAACACTTTATCAACAAATTAGCTCTTATGGTTAAACATAACTTAACCTTCTCTCCACATACCAACAAACTTCACACTAACAATGAAATCAGGACTGCATCCAATCTACACAACCATGCTTTGGTCAGAGATGGAATGGTAACAGTACAACCAGTTCAAGAAAGGCAGTACGAACAAGGAAGAGGTGGAGCTGGTAGAGGCTATGCTGCAAATCAGAATTGGGGAAGGAATGGAAACCAGGGTCAAGCAAAGCCAATCAAGTGCTAAAACTGTGGTGGAGAAGGGCACATTGCTAGGAACTGTACTCAACCAAAACGCCCTCAAAACGCAGAATACTTCAGGGACAAGATGTTGTTGGTTCAAGCACAAGATAATGGTGTAATGTTGAATGAAGAGGAGCTGTTGTTCTTGACTGATGGGAATGCTAGAACATATGATGGAGATGTGGACGAACAACCAGTGCATGCTGCTCAAAACAATCCCAACGCCTTTCAAGTTGCAGACTGTGATGCATTTGACTCGGACGTTGATGATGAACCATGTGCACAAACTATCTTCATGGCTAATATCTCTCTAATGACCTCTTCATCTCAACAAGCCAGTCCATCCAAGGAATCCATCATTAAAGAGGTACTCAAACTATATGATGTGGTTGATGAGCAAAAGATTCACCATGAAGTACAATCTACTAAAGTCATTGAGTCAGATATTGAAAATATGGGAAATAACAATGTTATCCCATATGAACAATATGTGAAACAAGATGACAGTCTTGTTGTACCTAGTGATGAATCTTCTGCAATTAACAATGAATGCATGCCTGATGAATACACTGCATTTGTGCCTGATGATTCCTTGACCACTGAGCTCAATACCTATAAGGAACAAGTTGCTATTTATGAACAGCGTGCTAAGTTTGAGTTAACTACCCGTGAGCAGGATATGGATAACCAAATGCGTACAATTATTAGAAAAAGTAATTTTAGAGAAGAAGTATTAAAACAAGAGTTAAACTCCTTACAAGAAAAGCTTTCTAAATCTGCTAAGCAAAAACAAGAACTTCAAGAAAATGTGAAAATGCTTAAGCAAGGATTCAATGATAAGGAATCAAAACTTTTGAATGACTTTTCCAATCTAAAAACTTTGAAAAACAAACTTGAGAATAAGTTGTACGTACAAGGGAATACCATTCAGACTGCTCACATGATCACTAAGCATAGAGTCTTAAGCGATAAGCATATCGTTCCCCTTGTTGAGGAACCAAGTCCAGAGGTTATTAAAAAGGCTAGAGCTGCTCATAAGGTACTTTATGATGGTAATGAAATCCTTAAGCCTAGGCAGAAACCTAGTTGCGTTAAGTTCACTAAGGAAGATAAGAAATCAGATGAAGTCACTAGGGAGAAAATGAACAAGAAGCTAGAAAATCCTGAGTGTAAAAAGAATAACATAACGATCAAACCTCATGATTACACTAAGGAAAACTGGATCTCCTTAAACAAGTTTAAGACTCAGACACTTCTAACTCCTGAACAAGTGTTCTGGAAAAAGGATATGGATATACAAAAAGCTGAGAATATTGTTGAAAAGAAT
This sequence comes from Chrysanthemum seticuspe, assembly GCA_019973895.1. Classification (NCBI taxonomy): domain Eukaryota; kingdom Viridiplantae; phylum Streptophyta; class Magnoliopsida; order Asterales; family Asteraceae; genus Chrysanthemum; species Chrysanthemum seticuspe. The sequence goes on from BPTQ01000002.1 coordinate 66,640,492, forward strand.
TCCCCTTGTAGGAAATTGCCAAAAGCAACTGTGTATCCTCCCAATACACCAATGCACCTAGTTCCTAGATCTATTGCCACTAATAGCAGGACCTTAATCAGCCTATATGTTGTTTATCAGCTGTTTGTTGATTTTGAGAAAACGTGTAAGAAGAGAATCACACCTACAGGGATAACTGAGGGGGAAAGAGGCTTTGAGCAAACCAAAGAATGTTATTTAACCGAGGTCATGCCTTTCTTCAAACAATTAAAAGGTCAATTTTAGAGTCTTAAAATTGGAATTAATTATGATATTAAAGAAATGGAAAAGGAATTTGATGTGATGATTGTTGAGGTTAGTGACTATGAGCGAGAACTAAAATATAATGAGATTGAGAGGAAGAACTTGCATACCTTGAATGAGAATCTTATTTCTGAATGTATTGCTCAAGATGTGTTTTACACTGCTATAAATTGTTCCATTAATGCTTCTCAATTTCATGAATTATCTGTTGCTCTGAAAGTCTCCCATGATCGTGTCATTGAGCTTGAAAAAACTAACTCTAAACTGCATAATAAGGTTGAACAGGATGATCATGATAACCTGGTAAAACAGTTTTCTAAATTAGAAGTTGAGCATCTTGCTTTGCAATTAAAATATCAACATCTGAAAGAAAAAGTTAAAACCTCAAATATCAAGACATCCTTGGATGTTCCTGAATTTGATGCAGTTTTTGAAATTAGCAAACGTGATGAACATATTCGAGCTCACTGTAACACGATCAGAAAGTTGAAAACCCAAATTTCTCAATTAAAGGGTGAAATGAACAATGTGACTGGCTCCCGAATGCCTCCTCCTTTAGATTCTCGGAACTCTCAAAATTTTCATCTTCAAAACTTGGTTAATGCTTTACAAAAGGAAAATGAGAGCTTTCTAGAAGAAAATGAAAAGGTTAAACGTCATTTCAATGTGTTATTTGAATCAATAAAGGTCACTCGTAACAAAAACAACGAACAAATAGCTTCATTGCAAAAGGAAATTGAGAATCTGAAGAGCCAGGTAAAAGGGAAAATGCCAATGACCAATGGGGAGAATGATGTATCAAAGGTTCACTCTTGTAATAAATATGCTTTGTCTGTGAAATACGTCCCCCCTCATCTCAGGAATAACAAACTTGCTATTCAAACATATTTCTCATCTCTTAAGGATTGTCTAGAATGTCTCCGTGAGATTGTTGAAGAGGATAAGGTAGAAAAACCACTTGACAATGCAATTGGGCATGCATGCTTATATGCCAAACGATCTCAAGAAATTCTAGAATGCTTAATCACAATATGCCCTAAGACATTAGGTGAGAGAGTTAATCCTTTGATTCCGTGTTCTATGCCTAGTGCCAAGTATGATATCCATTCGATGCCCGATGTTTTGAATGTGAACTGTAGTATACCTTCAAGTAGTTCAGATTCCAAATCTGTTAAAGCTAAGAAAGCGAACTCTTGTGTGCCTCCTAGGAGTACAAATCTCAGCAATTCTAGTGTTAAGAAAGTGAACCTTGGTATGCCTGCATGTAATTCAGATCCCAACACATCTAAACAGGAGATGCAAAGAGTAGTAAAACCAACTAATGTTCCCATTCCCTCTACAGGAGTAATCAGTGACATTAAAGCGAGCAGGTCAAAGTCTCAAGACAATACAAGGAATGATAGGACCTCGCAAGCTAAGAATGTGCATTGGAAGAGAGTAGAAGACCAACCTCGGAACTTTAAGTTTGAGCCGAATAAAACGAATCGTGTTGATTCTAGTATTTGCCATAGGCGTACTGTAATTAATTCGAATTCTGATACTATTTGCAAAACTTGTAATGATGTCTGCTTGAATTCTGTTACTAATCATGAATGTGGTGTGAATGTTTTGTCTAAAACTATCAAATCTCCAATTAACATTGTTAAAGCAAAATATCAGGCTAAGAAGGCAAAAAGGCAAAGGCTAATGAAAGTTAGAAAACAGTGGAAGCCCATAGGAAGAACATTTAGTAAGATAGGTTATCAATGGATACCTATTGGCCATAAGGTTAATTAGACAATGCCCACTAGAAAATGGATGCCTACTGGTAGAACTATTCCCTTAAGAAGTGAACATACTTTGAATAGGACAAATACAGACACCAGCACTGCATCTATTCCTAATGATTCCATTGCTTATATTTCTGATGTGGGTGTCCCAATCACTATTACTAACAAAATGGAACCCATTCTTGCATGGGGATCCCAATTATCCAGTTATCCATTCTTGTCTGTGTTCAACTGCAGATCGTTCAAATCGTTCTGTGGTACCTGGACTCAGGCTGTTCCAAGCATATGACTGGAGACCGGTCGCTGCTCATGAACTTTATGAGTAAATTCATCGGGACAGTTAGATTCGGAAACGACCATTTTGGAGCTATTATGGGTTATGGAGATTATGTGGTTGGTGATAGTGTAATTTCCCGGGTATACTATGTGGAAGGTCTTGGTCATAACTTGTTCTCTGTTGGTCAATTCTGTGATTTCGATCTTGAAGTGGCTTTTAGAAAACATACTTGTTTCGTTAGAGAACTTGGTGGTGTGGAATTGTTAAGAGGAACTCGTGGTTCAAACCTATACACCATCTCTATCGAAGACATGATGAAGTCCTCTCCAATCTGCTTGTTGTCAAAGGCTTCAAAAACAAAGTCATGGTTATGGCATCGTCGTCTCAATCACTTGAACTTCGGCACCATTAATAACCTTGCCAGAAAGGATCTTGTCAGAGGCTTACCCAGATTAAAATATGAAAAAGATCACCTTTGTTCAGCTTGCCAATTGGGAAAAAGCACGAAATATGCCCACAAACCAAAACCCACAAACTCAGTTGTTAGGAATTAGAAATTCCCGGTATTAAAGAGTCGGTCACCTCAAGTATATGTATTCGTTAGAAAGCTCGTAGTCATAGTTATCTTAAGTTAAGTAGTTATTTAGTTAAGTAACACCGTGGAGGACGGACGGGTCTTTACCCACTGTATGCCTGATCCACAGCCCGATGTGTGGCGATTTATGTAAGACTATAAATACTCTCTACCTTCCAAGGTAGAGAGTTGGAGCTCATAATAATATCTTTCACTTTCTCTCACTAAGTTCCCTAAACCTCCAACTTTCTCTCTCTAGAATTCCATCTATATGCTACTTTGTGTTATGGTTTGATGTGTATGTGAAAAGTTATATTTTACAATTGGTATCAAGAGCCATGGTTAGATCATATCTTGCACATCTTTGGATTTCTAGTGGTTTTTAGGTGGTTTTTGAGTTTGAAAAAGTTTAGTGGTTTTTGCATCATTTGGTTGATTTCTTGTGTTAAAGTTTGAATTTTGTTAGTACTTTTATGTTTAGAATCATCACAAGTGTTTAGGTTTTCATTTGGTAAGCTTGAATCATCTTGGTTGGGTTGTTTTTGGATTAAAAAGTGATGTTTATATGGTTTTTCAAGCTAGCGACTTAGCTCACGGTTTATTTTTCTTCATAGCGACTTGCTTTACAAAATTGTAGCGATTTACAGTTTTAAACCTAGCGAGTTAGATCTAGCGAGTTAAAGTACAAGTAGTGGACTCTCCACTACGAGTAGCGACTTGGTGGTAGCGACTTGGTCTGTAGCGAGTTGCTCTTTAGCGACTTGTATCTCTAGCGACTTGTGTAGCGAATTGCTGCCAAAATTTTGCTAGCGACTTGAGGGTTAGCGAGTTACTACTTAGCGACTTGCTTTTTGTCTAGCGACTTGGGACTCTAGCGACTTAGCTGTCTGGCGAATTAAGTGTTAGCGACTTAGTGCATTATCTTCTAGCGACTTAGTGCATTATCTTCTAGCGACTTAGTGCATTATCTTCTAGCGACTTGAGTGATTGTTTACGGTTTTCTCTTGATTTAGTAAAATCCCGTGAAAGAATCTATTTCCCGGTCTAATCATAGAGTTATAAAATCCCGTATAATCTGTTAACATGTCTACCAACGTTCCTACTGTCATCTCCACTGTCGCCGAGGATGTTCAAGCAGCTGGCTTAGATACTCGTCCACCCATGCTTGACAGAACTGACTACGATTCTTGGGCTCAACGAATCAGATTGTATTGCCTTGGAAAGGAAAATGGTGTCAACATTCTCAAATCCATTGATGAAGGACCATATCGAGTTGAGACGACTAGAGACATACTAGATACTAATGAAGATGGTACTCCTGTTTACGGAATGGACAGACCTAAGATGTATGATGAGCTTGATGATAAGGAGAAAAAGAGATTCGATGCAGACATCAGGGCTTCAAACATTGTTCTTCAAGGTCTTCCTAAAGACATCTACAAGCTGATCAATCATAACACAGATGCTAAGGCAGTTTTGGACAATGTAAAGATGCTTCTCTCAGGTTCAGAATTAACTATGGAAGACAGAGAATCCCAACTCTATGACGAATTTGAGCACTTCAAGATGAAACCAGATGAGAATGTCTATGAGTACTATGTGAGATTTCATAAGTTAGTTAATGACATGAGGAACATCAGAATGACTATGCCTAACATTCAGTTGAACTCAAAATTTGTGAACAACATGAATCCCGAATGGCACAAGTTTGTTACCGCTGTGAAGCTCACTAAAGGATTGAAGAATACAAACTATGAGCAACTCTATGCCTTCCTCCTTCAGAATGAGAGACATGCTATGTTTGAAAAATTGATTCTTAATCAGTTCAAAACCAACCAGGGAGAGACAAGCTCGGCTAATGACTCAACTGCTTTCTACTCTAACATCGGAATCACAACCAAAGCATCACAAGTCATACCCTTGTGTAATGGTAATCACAAACTCATTCCTGATCCTATGTTCAAACAAGCTGATGCTGATGCTCACGTGGGTAACTTCATCAATCAACTAGCTCTTCTCATCAGTCAAAACATGAATTCTCTCCCACAAACCAACAACAACCTCAGAACTGCATCTAACCCACACAATCAAGCCACTGTTAAAGATGGAAGGATCGTGGTGCAACCAGTTCAGGAAAGACAGTATGATCAGGGAAGAGGTGGAGCTGGGAGAGGTTATGTTGGCAACCAGAATCGAGGAAGAAATGGTAACCAAGGTCAAGCTAAGCCAATCAAATGTTATAACTGTGGTGGTGAAGGACACATTGCAAGGAACTGCACATCTCCAAAGCATCCACAGAATGCTGACTACTTCAGAGATAAGATGCTGCTGGCACAAGCTCAGGACAATGGTGCTGCCTTGGATGAAGAGGAATTGCTGTTTCTTGCTGAGGGCAATGCCAAGACCTATGATGCAGATGTGGATGAGCAGCCTATTCAGGAGATAGGTCACAGTCATCAGAATGCCTTTCAAGTCGCTGACTGTGATGCATACGACTCTGATGTAGATGATGGACCTACTGCACACACAATTTTTATGGCTAGCATTTCTCCAATGGTTTCTCCCAAGGTCTCTTCTTCACCACAAGCTGGCACATCCAAGGACAAACTCATCTCAGAGGTATTAAAACTATACGATGATGCTGATGTGCAACAGATGCATGACAAAGTACAATCAACTGAAACTATTGAATCAAATGTTGAAAATATGGGTAATAACAATATTGTCCCATACGATCAATACGTGAAACAAAGTGAAAGTGAAGTTGTACCAAGTGATGCATCTTCTGCAGTCAACAATGACTATGTCTTTGATGAATACACTGCACGTGCTCCTGATGATTCCGTAATTTCTGAACTAAATGCCTATAAGGAACGTGTTGCTATTTATGAACAACGTGCAAAATTTGAGTTGACCACTCGTGAGCAGGAAATGGATGACCAAGTGTGTACAGTAATTAGAAAAAGTAAGTTTAGAGAAGAAGTATTGAAACAAGAATTACATTCCTTGCAAGAAAAACTTTCTAAAACAGCTAAGCAAAAACAAGAACTTCAAGAAAATGTGAAAATGCTTAAGCAAGAATTTAATGCAAAGGAATCAAAACTCTTGAGAGATTTTTCCAATCTGAAAACTTTGAAAAACAAACTTGAAAACAAGTTGTACATACAAGGAAACACCATTCAGACTGCTCACATGGTCACTAAACATCGAGTCTTAAGCGATAAGCATAGCATTCCCCTTGTTGAGGAACCAAATCCAGAGGTAATTAAAAAGGCTAGAAATGCTCATAAGGTGCTTTATGATGGTAATGAAATCCTTAAGCCTAGGCAGAAACCTAGTTGCGTTGAGTGCACTGAGGAAGATAAGAAATCAAATGAAATCACTAGGGAAAAGATGAATAAGAAACAAAATGATCCCAAATGCAAAGAGAAAAACATAATTATCACTTCTCATGATTACAAGAAGGAAAACTGGATTTCCTTAAACAAGTTTAAGCCTCAGACATTGTTGACTCCCGAACAAGTCTTCTGGAAAAAGGATTTAGATAAGCAGAAAGCGGTAAATATTGTTGAAACTAACCCTCCCCTTTGGAAAATGCCTAGAGCGACTGTGTATCCTCCTAATACACCAATGCATCTTGTACCTAGAACAATTGCCACTAAAAGCAAGACATTAATTAGCCAATACGTTATATTTCAACTATTTGTTGATTTTGAGAAAACTTGCAAGAAAAGGATCACACCCACTGGTATAACTGAAGGAGAAAGGGGTTTTGAACAAATGAAAGAATGTTATTTGACTGAGGTCATTCCCTTCTTTAAACTTCTAAAAGATCACTTTGAAAGTCTTAAAAAGGGAATAGAAACTGATATTAAGGGAATGGAAAAGGAATTTGATGCAATGGTTGTTGAAGTTAGTGACTATGAGCGTGCACTGAAATATAATGAGATTGAGAGAAAGAACTTGCATACATTAAATGAGAATCTTATTACTGAATGTGTTGCTCAAGATGTGTTTTTCACTGCTTCAAATTGCTCTATTTATGCTTCCAAATTTCATGAATTATCTGTGGCCCTGAAAGTCTCCCATGATCGTGTCATTGAGCTTGAAAAAACTAATTCTAAACTAAATAAGAAAATTGAACTGGATGATCACGACAATTTGGTTAAACATTTTTCTAAACTAGAAGTTGAGTATTTTAATCTACAACTAAAATATCAACATCTCAAAGAAAATGTCAAAACTTCAAATATCAAGACATCTTCAGATGCTCCAGAGTTTGATGCAGTTTTTCAAATTAACAAACGAGATGAACTGATTCAAGCTCAGTGCAACACGATCAGAAAGTTGAAAGCCCAAATCTCGCAATTAAAGGGTCAAACGAACAATATGACAGGCTCCCAAATGCCTCCTCCTTTAGATTCTCAAAATTCTCAAACGTTTCATCTTCAAAACCTAGTAAATGCTTTACAAAAGGAAAACGAAAGTTTTCTAGAAGAAAATGAAAAGGTTAAACGTCATTTCAATGAGTTATTTGAATCAATTAAAGTCACTCGTAACAAAAACAACGAACAAATAGCTTCATTGCAAAAAGAAATTGAGAATCTGAAGGGTCAGGTAAAAGGGAAAATGCCAATGACCAATGGGGAGAATGTTGTATCAAAGGTTCACTCTTGTAATAAGTATGCTTTATCTGTGACATATGTCCCCCCTCATCTAAGGAACAACAAACTTGCCATTCAAACATATTTCTCATCCCTTAAGGATTGCTTAGAATGCCTGCGTGAGATTGTTGAAGAGGATAAGCTAGAGAAACCTCATGATAATGCAATTGGACATGCATGCTTATATGCCAAACGATCTCAAGAAATCTTAGAATGCTTGATCACAATATGCCCAAAGACATTAGGTGAGAGAGTTAACCCTTTGATTCCATGCTCAATGCCTAAGGCCAAATATGATATGCACTCGATTCCCAATGTTTTGAATGTGAGCCGTAGTGTACCCTTGAGTAGTTCAGATTCTAGATCTGTCAATGCTAAGAAAGAGAACTCAAGTGTGCCTTCTAGGAGTTCAAATCTCAGTACCTCTAGTTTTAAGAATGTGAACCGTAGTGCACCTGCATGTAGTTCAGTTCCCAGCACATCTAAACAGGTGGTGCAAAGAGTAGTAAAACAAACTAATGTTCCCATTCCCTCTACAGGAGTAATCAGTGACATTAAAGGGAGCATGTCAAAGTCTCAAGACAATACAAGGAATGATAGGACCTCGCAAGCTAAGAATGTGCACTGGAAAAGAGTAGAAGAACAATCTAGGAACTTTAAGCTTGAATTGAATAAAACGAATCGTGTTGATTCTAGTATTAACCATAGGCGTACTATAATTAATTCGAATTCTGATACTATTTGCAAACCTTGTACTGATGACTGCTTGAATTCTGTTTCTAATCATGAATGTGGTGTCAAAGTTTTGCCTAATGATGTTAATTGTCCAGTTAATATTGTTAATGCTAAAATTCATGCTAAGAAGGCTAAAAGGCAAAAACAAAAGAAAGTTAGAAAACAGTGGAAACCCACAGGAAGAACATTCAGTAAAATAGGCTTTTATTGGACACCTGTTGGTCTTAAGACTAATCAGATAATGCCCACTAGAAAATGGATGCCTACCGGTAGAATCAGAATTCTGGTTGTCCACAGGTTATTTTCGGATAAAATGACTTACAAGAAGGACACCCAAAGGTGACAAAAGATTGAAAGAAAACAAAAACGGAAAATCGGAAGAATCGTACTTAAAATCGTAATTGTTATAATTGACCTGTTAATTGTAGTAATCCGTTTTGAAACTGTGGTGTAAGTACTAATCTTTGTCTTAAGTTCGTCAGTAGTCATGTTCCAAACGTTTATCATAGTCTTAAGCTTAATTAATATCATGCGGATACCAATTATGATCTTAGTTGTGCTAAGCAAAATAAGTTAAGTTCGAATTTCAAGGATCTAACAAGAAGATGAGAAAAGGTCACGTGTAAGAATCGAACGCTCCAGGATAGTAAGGAACATAACAGAACTCTGAAACTGTACGAGGGAAATTACAGTGACTAATGAGGACATCTCCCTTA
>BPTQ01000002.1:66650693-66664062 GCA_019973895.1 Chrysanthemum seticuspe
ATGACTCTGATATTTTCACTCCATGCTTCTGCTACGCTGCTGCCAATATCATGATTCAACAAATGCTTCCGCTACTCTGATGAGAAGATATCATGATCCAGAATGTGAGCATGTCGGTCCTAAAGTCACAACATCACAAAATACCAACACCACAAAGGATGTGTCAGAGATTTTTGATAGCTGATGATCTCAAATGATGGCTCATATTTATTATCACGTGGATCAGTAAAAGACCTCCACTTGAAGTAACCAAACATGCTATGTGAAGAATCAATGTCTACGAGCTTAGGAGCAGAGGACTACATCAAGAATGCAAGATCAATTGTTAATGTAATATTTTTTTTGTATTCAATGTAAGTCAGGTACATGATTGAGGTGACCTCCCTTAGGGGGAGATTGTTAGGAATTAGAAATTCCCGGTATTAAAGAGTCGGTCACCTCAAGTATATGTATTCGTTAGAAAGCTCGTAGTCGTAGTTATCTTAAGTTAAGTAGTTATTTAGTTAAGTAACACCGTGGAGGACGGACGGGTCTTTACCCACTGTATGCCTGATCCACAGCCCGATGTGTGGCGATTTATGTAAGACTATAAATACTCTCTACCTTCCAAGGTAGAGAGTTGGAGCTCATAATAATATCTTTCACTTTCTCTCACTAAGTTCTCTAAACCTCTAACTTTCTCTCTCTAGAATTCCATCTATATGCTACTTTGTGTTATGGTTTGATGTGTATGTGAAAAGTTATATTTTACATCAGTAATGAAAGTTCTTCATACCCTTCATATGGATTTGTGCGGACCAATGAGAGTGCAAACGATTAATGGGAAGAAATATATTTTAGTCGTAGTTGATGACTACTCTCGATTTACTTAGGTAAAGTTTTTGAGGACAAAGGATGAAACTCCAGATGTCATCATCAAACTTATCAAGCAACTTCAAGTACGTCTTAACAATACGGTTAGAATTGTTCGAACTGACAATGGCACAGAGTTCGTTAACAAAGACTTAAGTCAATTTTATGAAAGTATTGGAATCAGTCATCAAAGAAGTGTTCCACGAACTCCTCAACAGAACGGTGTAGTTGAAAGACGAAATCGAACTCTTGTGGAAGCCGCAAGAACAATGCTAATTTATTAAAAGGTTCCAATGTTTCTATGGGCTGAAGCCATTGCCACTGCCTGCTACACCCAAAATCGTTCCCTTATTCACACCTCTCATGGAAAAACTCCATATGAACTTGTTCATAAACGAAAACCTGATCTATCCTACCTTCGTGTGTTTGGTGCCTTGTGTTATCCAACAAATGACGGTTAAGACTTAGGTAAATTAAGAGCAAAGTCAGATATTGGAGTTTTTGTTGGTTATGCACCAAACAAGAAGGGTTACAGAATCTACAACAAGAGAACCCGAAATATCATGGAAACAATTCACGTTACGTTCGATGAGCTGACCGGTCAAATGGCTCCTGGACAATCCAGTTCTGGACCCGCACTTCAAAACAGTCCCATTGGTTCATCCCTTGTACCGTATTCCTCTCCAGCAACTCCATATGTACCTCCATCTGAAGATGATTTGAAGAAATTGATTGATCCAATGTTTGATGAACTTTATGAGTCAAGTACCAATGATCTGTCAAGTTCAACACCAGAGGCTGCTCTTATCCCGGTCAATGAAGTCAACCCCTCAGTTTCAATATCATTAAGTCAAGAAGCGCCTGCTGCTGATCACTCTGTCTCATCTGCAAATCATCAATCATCGAATGTACATCATGGAATTGTTTCTCGCACCAATGATGAAGTTAATCCTTTTGCTACTCCCGAGGATGCTCCATTTGAAAACATCTTTGCCCATGAACCAACACTTGAACCATCTTCATCAGGGGATATAAACTCTGCTACATCAGTCCTTCAACAACAACCACACGAACACCTTAGAAAATGGACACATGACCATCCATTGGATAACATTTTTGGGAATCCTTCTCGTTCCGTATCAACTCGAAAACAATTAGCTATTGATGCCTTATGGTGCTTCTTCAACTCAGTACTCTCCAAGATCGAACCAAAAGATGTTAAAACTTCAATGTCCGAGGACAGCTGGTTTAATGTAATGCAAGAAGAAATTCATGAGTTCGATCGTCTAGATGTATGGGAATTAGTACCAGTTCCAGATTATGCAATGATCATTGCTCTCAAGTGGATCTTCAAAGTGAAGCTTGATGAGCACGGTGATGTTCTGAAAAATAAGGCACGGTTAGTTGCTAAAGGTTATCGTCAAGAAGAAGGTATCGAATTTGAGGAATCTTTTGCTCATGTTGCACGCATCGAAGCAATCAGAATCTTCCTGGCTAATGCTGCAAGTAAGAATATGATTGTCTATCAGATGGATGTAAAGACGGCTTTTCTCAACGGAGATCTTAAAGAAGTCGTATACGCAGCCAACCAGAAGGTTTTGTGAATCCAGAGCATCCTACTCATGTCTATCGCTTGAAAAAGGCCCTTTACGGTTTGAAGCAAGCTCCAAGGGCATGGTATGATACGCTATCAAAGTTTCTTCTATCCACCGGATTTAGCAAAGGAGCGGTTGACCCAACATTGTTCACCAGAAAGTCAGGCAAACATTTAATTCACGTTCAAATTTACGTTGATGATATTATTTTTGCCTCGACTGACCCTAATGAATGTGATCGTTTTTCTATGGAGATGGGCTCCAAATTTCAAATGTCAATGATGGGACAAATTTCATTTTTCTTGGGATTACAAATTTCACAAAGTCCCGGAGGCATTTTTATAAATCAATCTAAATACGCTAATGAAATCTTAAAGAAATTTGGATTTACCTCTAGTGACCCTGTTGACACTCCTACGGTGGAGCGTACAAAACTGGATGAGGACCACTCAGGAATAATAGTAGATCAAACGAAATATCGTAGTATGATTGGATCCCTGATGTACCTCATAGCCAGTAGACCAGACATTTTGTTCGCTGTATGCATGTGTGCTAGATACCAGGCTAAGCCTACCAAAAAGCATCTTGAAGTGATTAAACGAGTCTTTCGGTATCTCCAAGGAACCATTAACATGGGACTTTGGTATCCGAAGGACTCCGGTATGTCTCTAACAGCCTATGCAGATGCTGACCATGCAGGATGTCAAGACACTCTTCGAAGTACTTCAGGTGGTGCTCAATTTTTAGGTGACAAGCTCGTAAGCTGGTCTTCAAAGAAACAAATGAGCACTTCCATATCCTCTACAGAGGCTGAATACATAGCCATGTCATCTTGTTGTGCTCAAATCTTATGCCAATTATCTGACTATGGCTTTGTATTCAACAAAGTTCCTATGTATTGTGATAACAAAAGTGTCATTGCTCTCTGCTGCAACAATGTTCAACACTCTAGAGCAAAGCACATCGACATTCGACATCATTTCATCAGGGAACAAGTTGAAAACGGTGTGGTTGAACTATACTTCGTAAGGACTGAATATCAACTAGCAGACATCTTCACCAAAGCTCTTTCTCGAGATCGCTTTGAGTTTATTCTTCCACGACTAGGCTTAAAGAGCCTTCAACCAGAAACACTCAAACGTCTTCAGGAAGACGTCGACGAGTAAAGGTGTTCGACTCTATTTTTTATTTGTATATATCTTTTCAAAAAACCAAATACAAAAATATAAAACCATCAAAACAAAAATAGAAAAATATAAAACTCTTCAAAATCCATAAAAATCAGAAAATCTTGAAAATCTTCAAAAATATTGTTTATTTATCATGTTTTTCTTGTCGGTTCGATAACATCTACGGACTTTGAGTTGTCACTCAAAGAATGGCACGGGTCTCTAGATGAAGTTCGAATTTAAAAAAAAAAAAAAACGAGATGGAGAAAAATGTTGGTTTATTGTCATTTCAGACAGTAACCCGCTTTTCAAAGAAAGAACAGAGCCATGCTTTATCATGTTTTTCAAATCTCATGCTCTGATTCTATAAACATTTATCTACTATCTAATGAAAACTAATTGCTTTGAAAATCATCTGAACTTAACAGTTGTCATAAATATCTATCTCTCAATCAACAACTTATGTCATTGATTGAGGGGGAGAATGATTTTTCAATTAAATTAAAAAAAGTGTATTTTTCAAACAATGGTACCAGACCGTGGTTATTATTAAGTTTTCAAAAGATATTCATGCATGTTTAATCAATGGAGTTTAAAGTCTCTAAATCCGATCCTTATCAGTTAAAACGTTTTCATAATCAAGTCACAATTCTCCTTAAAAGCTTTCAAAATCAATTTAAATCTACAGAGATCACAAATCTCAAATGATTTGATAATTGTGATCGGGGGAGAATTTGTGATTTAAATTGGATTTAATCTGATAATTCGGTAAATGGTTTTATAAGGATGTACAAGCTCTCCTTCCGAAATGTGCCAAATGATTTCAAATTTTCCATGCACATGTTGAAGGGGAGCATCTATCTTAAACCACTAAGATTTGAAACGTGATCAATGTGCAGGTTTCCTCTTGTATGTGCAAAACTCTTTCAAACCTCAAGGCACATATTGAGGGGGAGCAAACTTATGAAAACCTCACCCTTCCCCAAAATACTTTATCTACTTGATTTGATTAGGGAAGTGATGTTGATATCTTTTAGAAAATGGTAATCAAAGAAGTTAATTCTTTCTCTTGCCTCCGTGTGCAAAACGATTTCAAATACTTGATGCACATGTTGAGGGGGAGCTCTTGTTCTAAAAATATCAAAAACAATTCAGGTACAAAATGCTTTGATAATATATCTTAAGTATCTGGATTGATTTTCAAATGGTTTTCAAATTGGTTCCAATGGCAGATGAACAATACCAAATAGACCGACCAACTTTACTTTATGCATGGTGATATAAGGATGATAAGGTTAGGTATGTGTTCTCATGATCCGCCAGAACCGGAGGGATCTACCCAGGGACAATCCACTAGTTAGTGTAGAAGTCCTTAGGTATGATGATAAAAGGAGAAAAATGAGATATGAGAAGAGTGCGGACTGAGACAGAGCTAGTACTGGAATAAACCCAACAAGGTTCTAGCTATGAAGTCTCGGTAAGCACTGAAGGGGTTGAAGAATGAAAAAGAATTGAATGAGAAAAGGGTGAAAAGAAATAGCCCTCCATTTATTCAACCATAGGGCGGAAACCAGGTACAATTCATATGATACTGATGGTAACATCGGTATTGAAGACAAGACATCATGGACCCAGTGACGCTCTGCACTACAGCTTCCCAAACCACTCAAGTTCCTCTTATAAGGGATTGTTTCATTCTCACGGGGAACCTACATAATCTATCGACTTTCTCTTAGAGAGTGTTGATATTAAAGAAGGAGACCCTCTCCCTAGTCTCCGGCACAGGAACCAAATATGCACAAATTGAGTCTAGATCCACGAGATCATCAATTAATCTCCTTAGGACACTTTCAATGAAGACTCTCTGTTTCACTCAATGTGGAAAGAGAGATTATATCTTGAGTCCTACGCATTATCCTTGTGGTATTGCCAGAACATTCGAGTGATATGCATACATATTCACAATGAAGATGGAAAGCCTTCTGGAGCCAACATCAAACAAGCTCCTGGTAGGTGGCATGTGAGATCTATTCTATAGATTAACCATGTGACAACTGAACAGAAACAATGGGGCGATTCAATCTTTTGAATCAATCCTGGTTCAGGTTATGGATTGACGGATACATTTGATAAAACTAGTCGTTGTGCTTAAAAGTTCTTTTCCATAGCACATCGACTGTGTATTAATGTTTCAAAATTAAAGGGTATTTATGATTGATAATTGATTTTCCATAAAACCTTCATTGTATTGCAAAACACTTTCTATTAACCAATACACGACTGTTTTCAAATCACTTTTCATCAATCAGTGAATCTCTATTCGATGGTTCACTCACTCCATGTTGTCTTCTTTGAGATGTTCCGGTTTGAGAGCAGCTAGAGCAGCTGCGAAACCCTGTCAAGGAAATTCTTCGGAGTTATACCTGATCACAGACAGTACATGTACTGATCACGGGGGAACCGTGGGCCGTGTACCTCAATTCAACGAAAGTGATCAAAGACACTTTCGTGCGCTTTATTGCTAACTGTTGTATGCAGGTACGCCTGACGTTTGCAGCTGATCAGAATGAAGCGGTCAATCCATAAGCCGCATGCTCACACAACACATTCATTTTCAAAGAAATCATGATTAGTGCATCAATGACTCTGATATTTTCACTCCATGCTTCTGCTACACTGCTGCAAATATCATGAATCAGCTAAAAGCTTCCGCTACTCTGATAAGAAGATATCATGATCCAGAATGTGAGCATGTCGGTCCAAAAGTCACAACTTCACATACTATCAACACCACAATGGAAGAGTCATAGATTTATGGTTACTGATGATCTCAAAGCTGGTTCAAAAACTCAAACATCACGTAGATCAGCTAAAGACCTCCTCTTGAATTAACAAAACATGCAGAACATGATGAATCAAAGACTACGAGCTAAAGAACAAAAGTGCTTAATCGAAGAAACCAAGAACAACGAAATATTATATCAGTTTGTAATCATTGTAAGTTGAGGTGACCTCCCTTAGGGGGAGATTGTTAGGATTTAGTAAATCCAGTACTTAAAGTGTCAGTCACCTTAACTATGTATGCTCGTTAGAAATCTCGTAGTCATAGTAAGTCTATGATAGTATTTAGTTTACTTTGTAACACCGTGGAGGACGGACGGGTCTTTACCCACTATATGCCTGATCCACAGCCTTAAAGAGGCGTCTCATGTTGTACCCTATAAATACCCTTTGTCCTCCAAGGCAAAGGGTTGGAGCTTTCATAATACATTTTTCTTTGTCTCTCTAAAGTTCCCATCCTCTCCCACTTTCTCTCTCTAAACCTTATCTCTTTATACCTAACTTGTGATAAACCAAGATCCTACAAAGATCGAACCAAAAGATGTTAAAACCACCATGAATGAAGACAGCTGGTTCAATGCCATGCAAGAAGAAATTCATGAGTTTGATCGACTTGATGTATGGGAATTAGTACCTGCTCCAGATTGTGCTATGATCATTGCTCTAAAATGGATCTTCAAAGTGAAACTTGATGAGCATGGTGATGTCTTAAAGAACAAGGCTCGATTGGTTGCTAAAGGATACCGTCAAGAGGAGGGTATTGACTTTGAAGAATCATTTGCTCCTGTTGCTCGTATCGAGGCAATCAGAATCTTCTTGGCTAATGCTGCTAGTAAGAACATGGTAGTCTATCAGATGGATGTAAAGACAGCATTTCTTAACGGAGATCCTAAAGAAGTCATCTACGTCAGCCAACCCGAAGGCTTTGTGAATCCAGAGCATCCTACTCACGTTTATCGTTTGAAGAAGGCTCTTTACGGTTTAAAGCAAGCTCCAAGGGCATGGTATGATACGCTATCAAAGTTTCTTCTATCTACCGGATTCAGCAAAGGAGCAGTTAATCCAACATTGTTCACCAGGAAGTCAGGCAAACATTTAATTCATGTTCAAATTTATGTTGATGATATCATCTTTGCCTCAACTGACCCCAATGAGTGTGACCGTTTTTCAAATGAAATGGGTTCTAAATTTCAAATGTCAATGATGGGACAAATGTCATTTTTCTTGGGATTACAAATTTCACAAAGTCCCGGAGGCATTTTTATAAATCAATCTAAATATGCAAATGAGATTTTAAAGAAATTTGGATTCGATTCTAGTGACCCTATTGACACTCCCATGATTGAACGTACTAAACTAGATGAGGACCACTCAGGGATCATGGTAGACTAAACGAAATATCGTAGTATGATTGGATCCCTGATGTACCTCACAGCTAGTAGACCAGACATCTTGTTCGCTGTTTGCATGTGTGCTAGATACCAGGCTAAGCCTACTAAAAAGCACCTTGAAGCGGTTAAATGGGTCTTTCGGTATCTCCAAGGAACCATCAATATGGGACTTTGGTACCCGAAGGACACCGGTATGTCACTAACAGCCTATGCAGATGCTGATCATGCAGGATGTCAGGATACTCGTCGAAGTACGTCTGGAGGTGCTCAGTTTTTGGGTGATAAGCTTGTGATCTGGTCTTCAAAGAAGCAAATAAGTACTTCTATTTCCTCTACAGAGGCAGAATACATAGCCATGTCATCTTGTTGTGCTCAAATCCTATGGATGAGATCCCAATTATCTGACTATAGCTTTGAATTCAACAAAATCCCTCTGTACTGTGATAATAAAAGTGCTATTGCTCTCTCATGCAATAATGTACAACACTCAAGAGCAAAGCACATCGACATTCGACATCATTTCATCAGGGAGCAAGTTGAAAACGGTGTGGTGGAACTTTACTATGTGAGGACTGAATACCAGTTAGCAGACATCTTCACCAAAGCTCTTCCTAGAGAACGTTTTGAGTTTATTCTTCCACGACTGGGTCTTAAGAGCCTACAACCATAAACTCTCAAACGTCTTCAAGAGGAAGAAGAGGAGTAAAAGGTTTCCTTCATCTATCCCTTGTAAATACTTTTTTAGGAAAAAAAAAAATAGAAAAATATAAAACTTTCAAAATCCATAAAAATTTAAAAAATTCGAAAAATCTTCAAAAAATATTGTCATTTTGTCATGTTTCTCTCGATTCGATAATATCTACAGTCTTGATGTTGTCATTCAAAGAATGACATGGGACTTTAGATGTTGTTCGAATTTTTATAAAAAAAAATTAAAAAAAAAATAAAAAAATAAAAATAATTTTTTGGGAGAAAGAGAAACAATGGTTTATTGTCATTTCACGCAGTAACCCGCTTTTCAAAGATAGAACAAAGCCATACTTTATCTTGGTTTTCAAATTTCTTGCTCTGATTCTTTAAACTAATCCTTACTATCTAATGAAAACTAGTTGTTTTGAAAAATAACTCGGACTCTATTTTTGATAATCATTTGGACTTAAAAGTTTGTCAAAATATCTATCTCTCAATCAACAACTTATGTCATTGATTGAGGGGGAGAATGATTTCAATTAAATCAAAAAGTTATTTGTCATACAATTGTTTTCAAAAGATAATCATGCATGTTAATTCAATTGAGTTTAAAGTCTTAAAATCTGATCCTTATCAGATAAAACGCCTTCATAATCAAGTCACAATTCTCCTTAAAAGCTTTCAAAATTAATTTAAATCTACAGAGATCACAAATCTCAAATGATTTGATAATTGTGATCGGGGGAGATTTTGTGATTTAAATTGGATTTAAACTGATAATTCGGTAAATGGTTTTATAAGGATGTACAAGCTCTCCTTCCAACATGTGCCAAACGATTTGAAATTTTCCATGCACATGTTGAGGGTGAGCATCTATCTTAAACCACAAAGATCTGAAACGTGATCAATTTATATCAATGTGCAGCTTCCCTCTTGTATGTGCAAAAATCTTTCAAACCTCAAGGCACATATTAAGGGGGAGCAAGTTTATGAAAACCTCATCCTTCCCTTATATGCTTTATCTACTTGTTTTGATCAGGGAAGTGATGTTGATATCTTTTAGAAAATGGTAATCAAAGAATTTAATTCTTTCTCTTGCCTCCGTGTACAAAACGATTTCAAACACTTGATGCACATGTTGAGGGGGAGCTCTTGTTCTAAAAATATCAAAACAATTCAGGTACAAAATGCTTTGATAATATATCACAAGTATCTGGATTGATTTTCAACTGGTTTTCAATTTGTTCCAATGGCAGATGAACAATACCAAATAGACCGACCGAATTTACTTTATGTACGGTGATATAAGGATGATAAGGTTAGGTATTTGTTCCCATGATCTGCCAGAACCGGAGGGATCTACCCAGGGATAATCCACTAGATAGTGTAGAGTCTTTAGGTATATTGGAAAAAGGAGAAAAATGAGATATGGGAAGTGTGCGGACTGAGACTGAACTAGTACTGGAATAAACCCAACAAGGTTCTAGTTATGAAGTCTCGGTAAGCACTGAAGGGGTTGAAGAATGAAAAAGAATTGAATGAGAAAAGGGTGAAAAAAAATAGCCCTCCAATTATTCAACCTTAGGGCAGAAACCGGGTTCAATTCATTTGCTACTGGTGGTTACCAAGGTAAACATCGGTATTGAAGACAAGACGTCATGGACCCAGTGACGCACTGCACTTCAACTTCCCAAACCAGTCAAGTTCCTCTTAAAAGGACTTGTTTCATTCTCACGGGGAACCGACATTATCTATCGACTTTCTCTTAGAGTTTGTTGGTATTGAAGAAGGAGACCCTCTCCCTAGTCTCCGATATAGGATCCAAATATGCACAAATTGAGTCTAGAGCCACGAGATCATCAATAAATCTCATTAGGACACTTTCAATGAAGACTCTCTGTTTCACACAATGTGGAAAGAGAGATTATATATTGAGTCCTACGCATTATTCTTGTGGTATTGCCAGAACATCCGAGTGATATGGTAACATATTCACAATGAAGATGGAAAGCCTTCTGGAGCCAACATCAAACAAGCTCCTGGTAGGTGGCATGTGAGATCTATTCAATAGATCAACCATGTGACAACTGAACAGAAACAATGGGGCGATTCAATCTGTTAGCCTTAATAGTTTTATTAAAAGTGATGGTCATTCACAATTAGGAACTTTGTAACTCGTGTTAGATATCGTGATAGAATAGTCAACGGGCTCGTGGATTGGACTAAGCTAAATGGGCTTTAGTTTAGTTAAGCTAGCATTGAATATTGGCGTGTAACCCATGTCCAAACCCAAGTCCACGAAAAGCCCAAGCCAAGCCCATAGGAAAGCCTTTTAGGTTTTCATGTCTTGTACTATAAATACCCCTCAAATGGTCATTTGAGGGGTGTGCTTGAAAGTGTGTGTGTGTGTGTTTTTCTTTATTGAATATACAACATATTGTGTTTATCTTGTCTCACATCATACACGAATTTATATATCATTCAAGTCACCATCTTTCTCATCTTATTTCTAAGCTTTGTTTGTGTTTGTTTCACGTGGGTATACTTGTATACGTGTTGGATTTGCTTGGTAAAGTGATAAGGTTGATATTTGTAAGGTCCTACAATTGGTATCAATCGCCTAACAATGGTTTAGGAGTGTTTGGTTGAAGTTTTTGTTTGTGTAGTATACGCGTAGTTTCGTTCTCAAAGTTTCACGCTTAAAGCTTTAATTTTTGCACTCAAAAATTCAAGATTCTTGTGGTTTAAGGTTTATTTGGTGCTAAAGTTTCAGTTTTTTGCAAAAAGTTCGAAGCTTTACGCGTTTTGGTTAAGTTTTAAGCTCGTTTTTGGTTTAGTGGTCATTTCTACTCGTAACTTTTCTAGGCACTTTGGGTGAAAAAGGTCAACATTTTTGGGTTATTCAAGTGTTTTTAAGGATTTCTGTGCAAGAGAAATTGGTTGAATCATTGAAATTTTTTTACGAGTAGGTCAAAACCCTAGTTCTACTCGTAAGAAAGTCAACTACGCATAAGATTCTACTCGTAACTTTTTGGTGAAGTTTCTTCGTGCTATAACTGTTACTCAGTGCTTCCCTCACTTGGATAAGTGTGTGGAACACTTCGACTTTTGGATATCTCTTACACTGTGATAGTGTAAAGGATTTTTGGGCAAAACCCTAATCTTACGCATAAGTTTCGACTTACGCGTAGAATACTTTACGCATAAGCATTTATCTTACGCCTAAGTTTTTCTTACGCATAAGCTAAATCTTACGCTTAACTTTTTCTACTCGTAACTTTAAACCTACGCATAAGATCCTACGCCTAAGGAATCCTACGCCTAAGGTTTCTACGCTTAAGGTTTCTACGCATATGGTTTCTACGCATAAGCCCCAGATCCTACGCCTAAGTTTCTACTCGTAACTTGTGTTTCTACGCCTAAGCTCTCTTTTTGGCGGGAAAACTTGAGTAAAATTTAAATTTTTGAGGAGACTAAACGTTCAATTTTTACGCGAGATTCAAATTTTGGTTTAACTGTGAAAATTTTGGTCAAAAATTCAAATTTTTGGGCCTAAATTCAAATTTTTCGAGTCAAATTTTGCGTCAAAATTGTCATAACTCAAATTTTTCATACGACCTTAGAATTGATTTTTATAGTGAATTTCAAATTTTGGGCGAAAATTTTTTAAGAACCGAGTTTACGAGTACGACTTTCGGAAACACCTCAACTGAGCTTAATCATCATCAACCACAACTCCTTTATCGTTGAATCGATCCTACATCAACTTTATCAGATCATACCTTCATCAATGGCAACTCAACAAGATATTCATGCAGCCGGTGCCGAAAACCGTCCTCCTATGTTGGAAAAAGGTGGTTATCTTCAATGGACAAGTCGAATGCTTCGTTACATCAAGACAAAACCTAATGGAAAATTGATGATCAAATCCATTCAGGATGGACCCTTCATACCTCGAAAAGTCCAAGACCCTGGAAATCCTGATGCAACACCTCCCACCCCACCATTTTTTCGTCTTCAAAAAGAATCGGAATACTCTGAAGAGGATCAGAAGAGAGTCGAAGCAGATGACATGGCAATTCATATTGTCCAACTGGGCTTACCAAGAGACATCTTTGCTGCTGTAGACAGTTGTGAAACTGCTTTCGATATGTGGGAACGTGTTAGACGACTTTGTCATGGAACTGAAATTGGTCAACAAGACACAGAGAACAAGTTGCTAACTGCTTGGGAGAAGTTTACATCTACTCCAGGAGAATCCATCGAATCCTACTATGGAAGGTTCTGCACTCTAATGAATGAGCTGATCAGAAACAAGTTGACACCCAGAACTATCGTGAGCAACATCAAGTTCTTGAACAATCTACCAGAAGAATGGGGACGATATGTCACTATTGTCAACCAAACAAAAGACTTACATCAAGTGAACTTTGATCAACTCAACGATTTTCTGAAACAAAACCAAGCTGAAGTGAATGAAGTCAGGCAAGAAAGATTAGCAAAGAATCATGATCCATTGGCACTCATTGCAAAGACTCAAACTCCAGTGAATACACAACAACAACCTTCATCATCTTCCACTAACAACAACTTGCAGCAATACATCCCTCAACAACAAAACTATCCACCTGAACAACAACATTACCAGGAACAAGGAATCACTGATCTTGAAATGGAACAAGAAGAAGCTTTGTCACAAGCATTTGCATTCTTGGGTAAAGCATTCAGAAGTCGCTATTCCACACCAACTAACAACAACCAAAGGATTTCATCAAACACTCGCAACAGGCAAGTTGCACAGCCGGGTGTGAATATGGGTCGTCAAGGTCAA
>BPTQ01000002.1:66669739-66718450 GCA_019973895.1 Chrysanthemum seticuspe
ATATGTTCTCTGTACAGCATCTTCTTATAAAAACCTAAAAACTAAAAGATAACAAAAACATAAAAAACTTTCAAAATATAAAAATATAAAACGAAAACAACCAAAAAGTTTAAAACATAAAACAAAAAGTTTTTATAAATGTCGCTTCGAAAAAACCTTTTTGTAAAAGTTCTTCTAAGCTCTTCTGCAAGATTGAGGAGTCCCCAATCCGAAGCGTAAGGTTAAGCAGCTTGATTTATGAGTTTGGAAAGAAAACCTTCCCGAAAACAATTATCTAGCCGCTCAACCATTAGACAGAAGTGCTTCTTATTAAGTTGTCATGGCAAAAGCTGCATGAGAAACTACTTTACTATCGCCTGTGCCTATACGAATCAGAAACTCACTACTTGTCCTAACGTACTATACCGATACCGTGAAAAGCTGAGTATGTGTCTCTATCTGCGTGTTGTGCTCAAGTTCTATGGATGAGAACACAACTCACAGATTATGGCTTTACTTTCGATAAAATACCTATGTATTGTGACTCGAAAAGTGCCATAGCCATATCATGCAATCCTGTTCATCACTCAAAGACTAAGCATATCCGTGTCCGCTATCATTTCATCAAAGAGTACGTCGAAAACGGTACTGTTGAATTATTCTTCGTGAAGACAGATTACCAACTCGCCGATCTATTAACAAAAGCCCTTCCAAAAGAAAGGTTTGAGTATTTAGTTCGACGAATTGGAATGCGAAGCCTAACCCCTGAGGAGTTAGAACGTCTTCTCGAATCTTCTTGAAAATGTTTTTCCAAAAAAGCTTCGCTGTAAATATTTTTGAAAAACAAAATACAAAATTTGAAAAACCAACAAAAGCAAAATATAAAAATATAAAACTTTCAAAAAATACAAAAACAATAGAAAATCAAAAATCCAAAAATATTCTTCTACGACATGTCTCTTGTATAATCGATATTATGTACGTTTCTAGAAATGTCATTCAACAATGATACGGGCATGTACAGATGCTTGAGCGAGAGTTCTTTAATTGTTTTCCAAAACATGTCGTTTCTCAAAATTTCTTCATAAAATGGCTTTCGTATACATCAGTACGAAACCCGGACCGAAATGATGACTTTTGATTATTTTCAAATCAAAACTCGTGCTTTGATCGAAAAATGAGGTGTACGCTTCAGTGCACTACATTTAAAAATGGTGAGAAATCATCATCATCTTGAGCACCTTTTCAAGATTGTGCAATTTTTGTGCTCAAGATAACTCCCTCTAAAACCCTTTAATTGAATATGCTTTATTAAAGGGGGAGTATAAAAACAAAATGTTCCAAATTCATGCTTAAATCAAATCCGTTTGTCTCCCCAAAATATTCTAAAATGTTGTTTAATCAGTTGATTTAAAAAATATCCCGAATATGTTATTTTTGAGGGGGAGGAGACGTGATTAAAATGTGATCAAAATCGTTGTGTGAATCTCAAAATGAGCTCGACTCAGACGGAACCAATGAATTGACGAGGAATCATGTACCATCTCGAGAAACTTTCTATGGACTTGACCAGGACGGGTAATAATTTCAAGCTAGTTCTCTAGTGATGTAAACGTGTCTCGAATCGGTCTTGTTCATTTAAAGTCGATCAATTCAAAAAATGCGAACTCTACCCTCTATGTGCAGATTTCTGTCAAAACTTATAAGCACATGTGAAGGGGGAGTGTTTCTGAAAATATAAAACTCACGGAGTGTTTCAAACATGTTTTCTATCATAAAAACTCTGAGAGATTTTCAAGAAAATGGTTTTATGGCAACAATAGGACAGTCATGGAGTTATAAGGTGACTAAGGATAGGAAATTCGTCCTATGATCCGCCAGAGCCGGAGGGATCTACCCAAGGACATCACAAATAGTTAGTATTAGAAGTCCTTAGGTATGATTGAAAAAAGGAGTAATGTGAGAAAGGAGAAAGAAGGGGTTGAAGAATTAAAAAGAAATGTGAAGAAAGGGTGAAAAGAAATAGCCCTCCATATTCAACCTTAGGGCAGAAACCGGGTTCAATACATATGCTACTAGTTGACACTGGTATTGAAGACAAAGACGTCATGGACCCAGTGACGCACTGCACTAAACCTTCTAGCCACTCAATTCCTCTCAAAAGGGATTTGTTTCATTCTCACTGGGAACCCTACATAATCTATCGACTTTCTCTTAGAGATCGTTGGTATTGAA
This sequence comes from Chrysanthemum seticuspe, assembly GCA_019973895.1. NCBI lineage: Eukaryota > Viridiplantae > Streptophyta > Magnoliopsida > Asterales > Asteraceae > Chrysanthemum > Chrysanthemum seticuspe. The sequence continues at coordinate 66,671,954 of BPTQ01000002.1, forward strand.
GAAGGAGACCCTCTCCCTAGTCTCCGCTCAGGAAAACCAAAATGCACTAATTGAGTCTAGAGCCACGAGATTCATCAAAAGATCTCATAGGAACACTTGACATGACATCGCTTGTTGTTCATCAATAAGGACACAAGTGATATATTATAGAGTCCTACGCAGGTCTTAGCAATCTGCCAGAACATTTATGAGAGGTTTCACATCTGTGATCTTCAGTGATTGAATGGAAATTCCTGCCAGGGTCAACATCAAACAGCCCTGACAGCAGGTCACTTCGGTAATCACGTGGATTACGCTTAGTGTGTCTCAAACGGTCTACAGTCGTGGGGTGATGCTTCGGTGTACCTCAGCGACTCATCTGAACTGTAGATGTACTTCGGTATATCGCGTTATCTCACTTGTGGGACTCCAGTTCAGGAACGGCCTCTGTGAGAATTAGAGACGTGTTTTCACACTATGCTGTTAACACCCTCGAAATTCAAACTTGTAAGTGCCGGAATCCGCTTATTACTAACCTGTTTTATGTTTTCTTCTTATGGAAGCTCCGGAGCGGATGGATCGTGCAGACTTGCCACATGCTCATACCAACAACACATGAAAGTTCTCATCATAATCAAAGGAGATGATTCTTCGTCAATGTCAAAGAATCTACAAAGTTTAAAGACTCCAGAACTACATCATTGGTAACCAAAAGACAAATAGAAGTGTGAGCATGGTGGAGAAAGAAATGGAGAATGACGTGGAGACACCTAACCAACGAAGTTGACAACGGCAGACAACCACATTATCTGATCATAAAGCATGAAGGAACAAAGAATCAAGACTATTCTATATCTACACGCAAAGTTCAAGCTCAAGGAAAGTAAAGACCTAATCAAGTGGAGCATCATTTGAATGACCACCCCTTAGGGGGAGATTGTTAGCCTTAATAGTTTTATTAAAAGTGATGGTCATTCACAATTAGGAACTTTGTAACTCGTGTTATATATCGTGATAGAATAGTCAACGGGCTCGTGGATTGGACTAAGCTAAATGGGCTTTAGTTTAGTTAAGCTAGCATTGAATATTGGCGTGTAACCCATGTCCAAACCCAAGTCCACGAAAAGCCCAAGCCAAGCCCATAGGAAAGCCTTTTAGGTTTTCATGTCTTGTACTATAAATACCCCTCAAATGGTCATTTGAGGGGTGTGCTTGAAAGTGTGTGTGTGTGTGTTTTTCTTTATTGAATATACAACATCTTGTGTTTATCTTGTCTCACATCATACACGAATTTATATATCATTCAAGTCACCATCTTTCTCATCTTATTTCTAAGCTTTGTTTGTGTTTGTTTCACGTGGGTATACTTGTATACGTGTTGGATTTGCTTGGTAAAGTGATAAGGTTGATATTTGTAAGGTCCTACACAATCTTTTGAATCAATCCTGGTTCAGGTTATGGATTGACGGATACCTTTGAAAAACCGGTCATTGTGCTTAAAAACTCTTTTCTTTAGCACATCGACCGTGTACGAATATTTCAAATCAAAAGGTGTTTTATGATTGATAATTGATTTTCATTAAAACCTTCGTTGTATTGCAAAAACAATTTCTATTGAGCAATACACGATTGTTTTTCAAATCTCTTTTCATCAATCAGTGAATATCTATTCGCTGGTTCACTCACTCCGTGTTGTCTTCTTTGAGACGTTCCGGTGTGAGAACAGCTAGAGCAGCTGCGAAACCCTGTCAAGGAAATTCTTCGGAGTTATACCTGATCACAGGCAGTACTTGTACTGATCAACGGGGAACCGTGGGCAGTGTACCTCAATTCAACGAAAGTGATCAAAGACACTTTCGTGCGATTTATTGCTAACTGTTGTATACAGGTACGCCCTACGTTTGCAGCTAATCAGAATGAAGCGGTCAATCCATAGCTGCATGCTCACTTAACACATTCATCTCAAAAGAAATCATGATTAGTGCATCAATGACTCTGATATTTTCACTCCATACTTCTGCTACGCTGTTGCCAATATCTTGAATCAACGAAAGCTTCCGCTACTCTGATGAGAATATTTCATGATCCAGAATGTGAGCATGTCGGTCCGAAAGTCACAACATCACATAATACCAACACCACAATGGATATCTCAGAGATTTCTTGTCAGCTGATGATCTCCAAACTGGCTCAAAACTCATTATCACGTGGATCAGTAAAAAGACCTCCACTTGGATTAACCTAACATGCAATGTGAAGAATCAATGACTACGAGCTTCAGAGCAAAGTACAACATCAAGAATGCAAGAACAATTTTTTAATGTAATATCTGTTTGTATTCAATATATGTTTAATGTGTGTTTGAGGTGACCTCCCTTAGGGGGAGATTGTTAGGATTTAGTAAATCCAGAATATAAAGAGTCGGTCACCTCAGGTATATGTAATCGTTAGAAAGCTCGTAGTCGTAGATTATTATAAGTTAAGTAGTATTTAGTTTAAGTAACACCGTGGAGGACGGATGGGTCTTTACCCACTTTATGCCTGATCCACAGCCCGATAGGTGGCGATTTATGTAAAGACTATAAATACTCTCTACCTTCCAAGGTAGAGAGTTGGAGCTAATAATAAGACTTTTCTTTCTCTCACTAAAGTTCCCTAAACCTCTAACTTTCTCTCTCTAGAACTCATTATACGCCTATTTGATCTTATGGATTAGTGTGTTTGTGAAATCCACTATGCTACAAAAACTTACATGTTAAGTTTAGTGAAGAGACTCCTAGTGTTGAGACCAAAGGACCAGAATGGTTGTTTAACATTGATATGCTAACCAAATCTATGAATTATGAGCCTATCATTGCAGGAACTTCTACTAATGTTGATACAGGTACACCAAAGGATTCTGATGAAGAAACAAATTCTAAGGAAGCTGATTCTCCAAAGGAGTTTTATTTGGTTGAAAAGTGGAAAGCTGGTTCTGTCTCACCCATCATTGAAAAGCAGGGTCCCACTGATGATGATGTTTTGAATTCTGGAAGTAAGGTTGATCATCATCAAGATAAGGAAGAGTTGTTGAAAGATAATTCAGTGTCGGTAGAAGAAATTGAAAGAAAGAAGAAGCATTCTGAAAGCACTGCTAAGCCAAATTAAAGCACTGCTAATGTTAATAAAACCACTTCTAAGCCAATCCCTACAACTACTAGTACAAGTGCAAACACTGCTGCAAGTACAAATGATGATTCTTACTTTGGAATCCCTACCAAGCCATTGTTTGGTGATGATGCGTATCCCACTGATCCTGACATGCCTGATTTGGAAGAAAGGGATACTCCTACTGATGATGAAAACTTGGATGACTACTTCAATGATACTGATTTTACTAATTTAGATACAGTGATCACAGAGAGTCCAATTCCTACTACCATAGTTCATAAGAATCATCCCAAAGAGCAAATTCTTGGAGATCTGAATACTCCAGTTCAAACAAGAAGCAGAGCTATGAACAAACAACCTTTTCCTGAACAAGGTTTGTTTGCCAGATCACTTCACAAAAGGAACAGTCATAAAGATCTGCAAAATTGTTTGTTTGCTTGTTTTCTGTCTCAAAAGGAGCCCAAGAGAGTTGAAGAAGCTTTATCAGAAGAAGGATGGGTTGAATCAATGCAAGAGGAGCTATTGCAGATTAAGCTTCAAGAAGTATGGACATTGGTTGACCTTCCAAATGGAAAAAGGGCTATTGGGACTAAATGGGTTTTCAAAAATAAAAGGGATGAAAGAGGTATTGTGGTGAGGAATAAATACAGGTTGGTTGCTCAAGAATACACACAAACTGAAGGTTTAGATTATGACGAAGTGTTTGCCCCTGTTGCCAGAATAGAAGCTATAAGATTGTTTTTGGCATATGCTTCATACAAGAAATTTGTTGTGTATCAGATGGATGTTAAAAGTGCCTTTTTGTATGGTACTGTTAGGTCACCATCTTATCACAACAATATGTATTTCTAGAGAGAGAAAGTTTTAGAGAGAGAAAGTGGAAGGAACTAATGAATGATTAATGAAAATGATAACTGCAATTAGAACCAACAACCCTCTCCCTTCTAGGGAGGGGGTATTTATAGTGTTTACATAAGTAGGGGTGTTTCCCCTTGGTTCTAGAAGAACCTTCTATCACAGCTCATGGGCTTACTACATGAGCTGTGAAATCAATTACAAACATTTATAAACCATATTAATTAACGACCTATTACAAATGAAATGACCTACACTTGATAATTAAAACATGTTCCTAACAATCTCCCCCTAAGGGTTGGTCATCATTTGTTGTCTTGCTTAGGTCGTTTGACGTCTTGAACTTCTTTGGCGTTCATGGCTTGTGACGTCTTTGATTCTTTGCATCTTTGTTCTTTGTTCTTGTTGTTGTGATCAGTTGTGAAATCTGCCTTTATCAACATCTTTAACTTTGATCTTTATCTCATAACTTTTCAGATTCTTTGACTTTGATGTAGAATCTTTCTGAATTTTTCTTTGCTTTTTGAGAGAACTTTCAATTAGTGTTGATGTTGGTAGAAGCATGTGAAAAGTCTGCACGATCTTTTCTACCCGTGAGCATCCATAAAAAGAAAAACATAAAATATGGGTTAGAAATAATCCAGCGCTTACAAGTTTGAACTTCGAAAGTGTTAACAGCATAGTGTGAAAACACATCTCTAATTCTCACAAAGGCTGTTCCTGAACTGGAGTCCCACAAGTGAGATAACGCGATGTACCGAAATACACCTACAGTTCAGATGAGTCGCTGAGGTACACCGAAGCATCACCCCACGACTGTAGACCGTTTGAGACACACTAAGCGTAACCCACAAGGAGTTACCGAAGTGACCTGCTGTCAGGGCTGTTTGATGTTGACCCTGGCAGGAATTTCCATTCAATCACTGAGGATCACAATTGTGAATCCCCTCATAAATGTTCTGGCAGATTGCTAAGATCTTCGTAGGACTCTGGAAAAATGTCACTTGTGTCCTTATTGTTTGAACAACAAGTGATGAAATATATAGTGTTCCTAAGAGATCTTTTGATGAATCTCATGGCTCTAGACTCGATTAGTGCGTTTTGATTTTCCTGAGCGGAGACTAGGGAGAGGGTCTCCTTCTTCAATACCAACAATCTCTAAGAGAGAGTCGATAGATTACGTAGGGTTCCCTGTGAGAATGAAACAAGCTCTTTTGAGAGAACTTGAGTGGCTTAGAAGGTTTAGTGCATTGCGTCACTGGGTCCATGACGACTTGTCTTCAATACCGGTGTCATCTTGTGACAACCAGTAGCATATGAATTGAACCCGGTGTCTGCCCTAAGTTGAATAATTTAGAGGGCTATTTCTTTTCACCCTTTTCTTTAACTTTTCTTTTTAATTCTTTAACTCCTTCTTTCTCCGATTCTCATTTTCTCCTTTTTCAATCATACCTAAGGACTTCTAAATACTAACTATTTGTGGTGTCCTTGGGTAGATCCCTCCGGCTCTGGCGGATCATAGGACGTTTATTCCTAAACTTGGTCACCTTTTAACTCCATGACTATCCTATGTTGCCACAAAACTTTTTCTTGAAAATCTCTCAAGATGTTTATGATGAAAACCATGTTTTGGTAACACCTTGAGAGTTTTTGGATTTTCAGAAATACTCCCCCTCCACATGTGCTTATGAGTTTTGACTGAAATCTGTACAGTGAGGGTAGAGCTCGCACTTTTGAATTGATCGACTCTTGATAGACAATTCCTTGCGAGACACGGTTACGTTGTATAGTTAGAGAGTTCCATTATCAGCTTTTAGGTGACAACTAGCTCTAATAACTACCTTGAAGATGTAAACACTCCTTGAAAAAGAAGGTTTGACCCGTCAAAGTTCATGTCAATCAAGAGTGTCTCGAATTGGTACATTCTACTAAGACAAGTTTCGTTGGAAACAAGTCTTTTCGATTACTGACATTTCAAAGTTCGTCAATTCATTGGTGATATCTGAGTCGAGCACGTTATGAGATTCCATAACTTCCTGATTAATCAATTTTAATCACATTTCTCCCCCTCAAAAATAGCATATGAATGTTGTTTTTGAGAAACATGTTGATTAAAATATGCTTTTTGAGGCATTGAAAATTCATTTGGGAAGAAATGGATTTCAAGAACATTTGATTTCGAACAAAGATTTTTTGTTGTTGCAAGACAGTTAAGAAGCTTTCGCTCCTTTAATTTGGATTGAAGCACTGAAGCGTACCACATGGTCCTTTCGTGGAATTAGATTTTGTTTTCGTTGAACAAAAGTACTCCCCCTCAAATACGGAAATATATTTGAGAGATAGCCTTCTTGAGCCGAATTTGAATCAGATTAATACATGTTGTAAAAACATATTATCAGATTTTTTGTTCTTATGAAAATTCGAACTCAAGGTTTAACTGAAAAACATAATCAATTAAGATAAGCATACGAATGAAAGTAAAGAGTTAGAGTTATTACAGACAGATGTTTAAATGTTCCAGTAATGTTTCAACAAAACTAACTAACTGCAGTACTTCATTCAGGTCGACGAAACGTCAAGATGTTCGGAACCCTTGCTCTTCCTCCAACATAGCCTTCCAGTCGTCTCATTTGAACTCGAAAATTGAGTCGTGAATTAATTTTCTTGACAAACTTTTCAGCTTGCTTAACATCGCTTCTCTTCCATGTCATGTTCCGCAACCAACGTTGTTTTCTGCCTGCTTGCAGATCATCAAGAATGTTGACAAGCTCAACCTTTACCAGTATCAACGTATCATCACTGAACTTGTGAATTTCTTCATATCCCATGAATTTAACGATTTTGTTCCTGATGAAGTGTAATCCAAAAGGTGTTGTGGTGAACGTATACGGTTGCTTATCATAGATGCCGGGTGGTTGGAGATCAGGTTTGGTAAGATTCAAACGTTTCTGATAACTTTCAACGCCAAGATGAAGATCTTCAACTCTGGACTTAATGACAAGACTGCGGATAAAAATGATGATTGAGTTGAAGATATCATATTGTAAGCTACCAGGAAGATGCTCAAGTTTTCCTTGAATTTTGAGAAGATACATATCTTCGATATCGTTGAGATTTAGAAACCTGTAGTCAGCTTCATTGAAAGTGTATTCTTTATCGTCAGCTCTGCGAACCGTTATGTTAGTCAGAAAATTGTACCCGTATTTATCCATAATCTCTGCACTTTTAATGGACAAGATTCGGTGGTTATAACACACTTTGTGTTTAGAAGTGAATGTGAGGCGCCATTTGTAAAACCATTTACGCATATTAGGCCAGTGGAAGATGCCAAGTTCTGCCTCATCATTATATGTAACAACCGAAGAACTAAACAATTCAGCAACTTCTTCCTCCATTCCCTCTTGAGTGTAAACCGCAGCATGAAACTTAGACAGTGATGTTGCATACCGTTTCTCTGGATCTGTGTTGCCATACATCAGATATTCTAGATCATGATTAAAGAAATAAGGTGTGGGTACCTTGAGATTATGAGTATGACCCATGAGTGGTAACGGTTGAGAATAGTCATGAAACTTGAACGTTTTGGGAGCACTGGAGGGCAGCGAAACATCCCAAGTAATGTTCTCAGACATTGCTCGTGCAACTTCCTCAAGATTGTATTCAAATTGAAGCCTTGAAGTAGTGGAAGTCTTAAATTGTGTAAACCCTGCTCGGCGAATAGTGGCAATGTGAGACAGTTTAAGTTTCTGCACCTTCATGATCTTTTTCAAATTCTTTGTGAAACCCACAATGGAAGCTTCATTGGAAAGATCATCTTCTGGATGAGCATCAATCATATCTTCAAACCAGTCAAACTGAGTCGTGGAAGAGTCAATCCATTCTGGGGCATCATCTTGTTGCATGTTCAATGGTGGTTGAGATATGACTTGAGAAACAGTCTGTTGTGGAGGTTGATTGGAAGATTGTGGTTGAATTTCTTCTTCAGGTGAAATATTCTGAGAAGTGGTTTGAAAAATTGAAGATGACGCTGCAGTGAATTTGGTACGTTTGTCGCGTGGACGTAATTCATCATCTTTATCATCCGGTCTGCGTTTACGAGGCGGGATATCTTTGCATGATGCAGATGCACTCTTCTTATCAGCCTTCTTCATGGATTTGAGTATAGCGTCTCGAAGTTCCACTTCTTCATCATCATCAATTATCTTCTCAAGAAGTTGACTTTTGAGATCAACGACAGGCAAATTGGAAGGTTTTGTTTCAAGGGTTATCAGGTGTGTTTGAAGATGAGTGGCTACAACACCTTGAATCTTGTGATTAACATATGTGCGTAATGCCAGTGGTAGTACTTCATTAATGCAACTCTTTACCTCTGTAGGAAGAACCTGTTTAAGGATTTCCTCAATCTGCTCAGGTAATGGAAACTTCTGAATCTGTTGATGTTGTTCTTGAAGTTGCTTTTGTTGTGTTTGAACTTGGGTTTGAAGAGAAGTAAGCTGTTCTTGAAGGACTTGAAATTTATCTTTTTCAGTTGCTTCAGATGTTTGTCGAGAAGGGAACCTGATCTTAAGCGTGGTTTTTGAAGAAATATTCGTCTTTGACTGTTGATCTGAGGATCCTGGAGGTGGTTGGGTTAGTGATGTTGGAAGACGAGCATCACTTTCTGGATGTGGTTTATTAGTGAAAGCATCATCAAAATCTTCATTCTCAGATTCATCATTGTTGACAGAGTCTTCATTATCAGAACGAATGAATTGATCAGATTCATCTTTGGATGAAGAGAGTGCTGTAGAGAGTGAATTATCCGATTCGGAAGATTCTGATTCATTCATGGGTTGTTGAAGGTGTTCAGAAATCACCTTAGAACCTGATCCTGCATCCTTCTTCTGCAATCTTTCAAGATCAGCTTGGTGATGACGTTTGGTGATTGCCAAGGTTTTCTTCAGAATTGCTTGTTCTTCTTTGTGAGTGCAAGGAGATTGAAGTGGTTGAGTTTGACTACTGATGGTTTTACCACGTTGTCTTGCGGCTTTTTCTTGTTTCACCTGAACAATATTGAGAGTTTCTGCTGGATTATCATCTTCGGCTTGATGACTAACCTGTTCTTTTTCAGCAACATGTTCTGCATTGGACAAAACTTCATCAAGCAGCAAAGGGTTCTTTTGTTTGGCAGTGTATCTTGTTCCTCTACCTTTAGGTTTTTCAGAAATAATCTCAACTGTTCCTGCTTTTTCTGCTTGATCATACATCATGTAAGCGGTAGTCTGCTTGATGCCATCATTCATGAGACGATCAGGAATTCTTAAACCTCTGTTTGTTGTGCTAGTGGTTTGAATTTTAACATTTTTAAGCACATGATCCATGTTAGGAGTATGATACTTGTCAGCACTTTCAAGTCGTCTGTTGATGCTTAGATCTTTTTGCATGAAGTATTCAATAAGAAGCTTGGTGTAACGAGCAAATGGAACTTTATATTCTTTCTTATTGCTAAACTGCCGTGCTTGATATATCATATCATTCCAAATAAGCTGTGCATAATCAAGATGTTGTGTATTAATCACTCCCCACAAAATTTGTAGAAGTTCCAAGCGTGGGTGTTCATGTCCAGTTGCCTTGCCTGTGACAGAGCGACTAAGTATGGAATACAATGTTAACCATGGTTGAGGAATGAATTTACGGGTCACATCAGAACTGTTTGTCAGAGGTTGGGAGGACTCATCATAACCCATTCTTCGAAGAGATGCAGCAATTTGTGAAAACGATGGAGATGGCATGAACGAGGTGTGAGGCGGTGTATCTGCAAAAGGAAGTTGAAGGACATGACGAAGAATGCTAACATCAAATTGGATTGGCGTGCTGTCAATCTGGACTGTCATATCTTTTGAATCGTGACTGATCATGAGAGTATGCCAGAATTGATTTAAGTAGACCTCAGGGACACTAGTAGACAGAGTTAGAAGATGCCGACAGAAGTGCCTCTTAAGAATTTCCACTATGATCTGACATGTGGGAGGACATTGAATTGTTTCGAAATCAACGCGAGAATTTGTAAGCCCAATATTTCTTTCATCTTCAATGGGGTACATATCCTTTCTTGTGAGAGATCCTTGAGACATATTTAGACCTGAAATAAATCATTTACCAAGATATCCAAGAAGTTGTAATGATATGTTAGAGGAAAATGATGCACACTCACAAACGCATGTATGTGTGAAACTCTCAAAATTGAACTAAGTCATACTCGCTAAGTCTCAATAGAAACTCACAAGAAATATCAAATTAGAAAAGAAAATGAAGAGATTCGCACAAATTCACAATAAGAGACTCACAATCCTTAAAGACTAACAATATCACCAATTCAGACCACAAACTCGCCAACAAACTCGCCAATTAATACAAACTCGCCAACCACTGTATTCAAGAAACTCGCAAACAAAAGAAACGTGGCAAACTCGCCAATCTTAGATCTTAACGAAACTCTCAAACAAAATAATTGTGGCAAACTCGCCAATCTTAGATCTTTACAAAACTCACAAACAAAACAAACGTGGCAAACTTGCCAAAGTTCTTAAGTGCATACGAAATTCATAAGTATTCAAGATCCCACGGCAAACTCGCCAAAATTCATAAAGACATATGAAATTCGCAATTATTCAAAAATCCTATGGCAAACTCGCCAAACTTCATAAGAACATATGAAACTCGCCAAAAAATCATAAAAACATAGGAAACTCGCAAAGTTCGTGTTTTAAGGCAAACTCGCCAAATTCTAATCCTTAGAGAAACTCGCAAAATTCATGTTTTAAGGCAAACTCGCCAAGTTATGAATCTAAGAGAAAACTCGCCAAACACTAACTCTAGTAAAAGAAATTCGCAAAAATTCATTAGTCATGGCAAACTCGCCAAAATTCATAACACACATGATAAACTCGCCAAAATTCATGATTTCTTATCAAACTCACAAATATTCGCCAAAATTCAAATCACACAAAAACAAACTCGCCAGAATTCAATAATCATGGCAATCTCACCAATATTCAAACACATCAAGAACCCTAAACGCATAAAGCTCAACAGATTTGCCAGATTCCTAAACTAATTTTTTAAACATATTAAACACAAAACACTTATAAGCAATTGCTAATATACGAATCGAAGACTAGACAAGATAATGATCAGATCCGCATAACCTAAGATCTTTTGTGTCCTATATATGAGAATAGGAACCCCAATTAAAACATACTTAACACAACAATTAGTTATAGATACTTACAATCGACTTGGGAAAAAAAAAACTTGATATGGATCGAGTGGAGCAGCAGCAGGTTTTTATGATTTTGAGAATAAGTGGTTTTTTTTTTGAAGAATGAATAAAGACTAAGGTTTTATAGGGAGAAGAATGAGAAAGTGACACTTTTAGTCCCTAGAGTATTAAAAACGTTTTTTTTTTTTTTTTTTTTTTTTTTTTTAGTGAAAAGGAAAAAATCTTTTTGGGTTTTGTATAGATTTTATATTTTTGTATTTTGATTTTGAAATATGTATTTACAAAATGTTTTTGATATTTGACTTTTTAAGAACGTTTGATTAAATTTTCCAGATCTTCTGGAGTCAAACACCGCATACCAATTTGATGGACAAGCTCAGTAAACCTTGCGGGTGGCAAAGCTTTAGTGAACAAATCTGCCAATTGGTATTGAGTACCCACAAAGTATAATTCAATTGTACCCTTTTCGACATGCTCTTTGATGAAATGATATCGGAGAGCGATATGCTTTGACTTGGAATGCTGAACCGTGTTGCAGGAGATGGCAATAGCACTCTTGGAGTCACAGTACATTGGTATCTTGTTGAATACAAAGCCGTAGTCCATCAGTTGTGATCTCATCCAAATTATCTGAGCACAGCATGCTGACATGGCAACGTATTCTGCTTCTGTTGATGACATGGATGTACAGTCTTGTTTCTTTGACTGCCAAGACACAAGTTTATCTCCGAGAAACTGAACACCACCAGATGTACTTTTGCGTGTATCTAAACACCCTGCGTGATCAGCATCTGAAAAAGCAATTAGTGCAAAACCAGAATCCTTCGGATACCAGATTCCCAAGTGAATGGTTCCCTTTACGTAGCGAAGGATTCTTTTAGCCTCATTGAGGTGTCTTTCAGTTGGTCTTGACTGATAACGGGAGCAAAGATATACAGCAAATACAATGTCAGGTCTGCTGGCTGTTAGATACATGAGAGACCCAATAATACTTCGGTATTTTGTAGGGTCAATCACTTTCCCATGTAAATCAGCGTCCAGCTTTGGTGAGGTTGCAGACATAGGTGTGTTATAAGTATCACAACTGGTCATTCCATGTTTCTTTAAGATTTCAAGAGCATATTTGGACTGATTTAAAAATATGCCACGGGGAGATTGATGAACCTGAAGTCCTAAGAAGAACTTTAGTTCACCCATCATGGACATTTCAAAATTTTGTTTCATTAATTTTGCAAAAGCGTTTGAGTACTTTTTATGTGTTGAACCAAAAATGATATCATCAACGTAAATTTGAACAATTAAAATATCCTCCCCGTGACGTTGAATGAAAAATGTTGGATCAACAGTTCCTTTGGTAAACTGATTAGCGAGAAGAAATTTTGACAGTTTGTCGTACCATGCCCGTGGGGCTTGTTTAAGACCATAAAGAGCCTTTTTGAGCTTGTACACGTAGTTAGGATGATCTGAATCAACGAATCCTTCCGGTTGACCCACATAAACTTCTTCACGGAGTTGACCATTTAGAAACGCCGTTTTCACATCCATCTGATAAACCGTGATATTCTTGTGTGCAGCATATGCCAGAAATATCCGTACAGCTTCAAGCCTAGCTACTGGTGCAAATGATTCTTCATAATCGATTCCTTCTTCTTGAGAATACCCTTTAGCCACAAGACGAGATTTGTTGCGAATAACATTGCCTTCAGCATCCAGTTTGTTTTTCCAGATCCATTTGAGTCCAATGACATAAATCCCATCTGGTCTTGGAACAAGTTCCCAGACTTCGAGACGTTTGAACTGATTCAACTCTTCTTGCATTGATTCAATCCAATTGTCATATGTCATAGCGTCTTTAATGTTTCGTGGTTCATCTTGACAAACGGTGAGTGCATAAACACAAGTTTCAGCATCAGTATGAAGTCGTTGTCTCGTCATGACTGGGTTGGAAGGATCACCAATCACATTTACTAAGGGATGATCTTTTGTCCATTTATGTGTCGAAGGATGATGATTGAATGTTGCCTGCATATTAGACGGATCCAAATTGCGTGAAGATGACTCGCCAATGTCAGGAATGGTTGGAGCCGGAGCAAATGGATTGAAGAAAGCATTTCCGTCATAATCTGCCGGTGCGGGTACTTCATGATTTTGTGATTCATCAGCTGTGTCAGTGTTGGAAGCAATGTGTTCTTCTGTTGATTGAGAATCATTCAGAGGTGCATCTGGTGCAACAGTTGTTGTTGTTGGAGTAGGTGTATCGGGTATTGGATTATGATCAGGGTGTGCAGCGGAAACAGTCGATACATCTGGAGCACTACTTTCAGGAATCTCATCAAACAGAGGAGCAAACAAAGTTTCCAATTGTTGACGAGTGAATTCCATGGGTGGAACAGCTGATGAAGAAGGAAAGTTTAGACGGTTGGATGCGGGTCCTAAGCGATTTTGCTCAGAAGCCATTTCGGTAAGCTCATCAAAGTTGACATGAACGGTTTCCATCATTTGTCGAGTTCGACGATTCCAAATTTTAAATCCTTTCGAGTTTTCACAGTAACCAATGAACACTCCAATGTCAGCTTTCGGCTGAAGTTTACCAATATCATCACGATCATTTTTCGGATAACAAAGTGCACCAAAAACATGAAAATATCTGATATCGGGTTTGCGGTTGTGAACAATCTCATAGGGAGTTTTATTATGGCGCGTATGAATGATTGAACGGTTTTGAGTAAAACATGCAGTTGAAACAGCTTCAGCCCACAAGAAATCCGGTAATTGTGAGAAAATCAACATCGTTCGAGCAGCCTCCACTAACGTTCGATTTCGTCTTTCAACAACACCATTTTGTTCAGGAGTACGAGCAATCGAGGTCTGATGTGTGATTCCAACTTTCTCAAAATATGCACGAAGTGTTTGATTTTTGAATTCAGTTCCATTGTCTGTTCGTATAACGCAGACAGTGTTTTTGAGTTGAACCTGAATCTTTGTGAGAAAGGTGATAATCATTGTTGGAGCTTGATCTTTAGTTCGGAGAAAATAGACCCAAGTCCATCGTGAATAATCATCAACAATAACAAGAATGTAACATTTTCCGTTCATACTTTGTACACGCATGGGGCCACATAAATCCATATGAAGCAAATTAAGAACATGGTGAGAACTTGGTTCTGGTTTGGAAGGAAAGTTAGATCTCTTGCTCTTGCCTTGTTCACAAGCCGAACATAAATGATCTTTGGTGTATCGGAACCTTGGAAGACCATCAACTAACTTATGACGAGCGAGTTCAGTCATGGTTTTGAAGTTTAGATGAGAGAGCCTTTTATGCCATAACCATAATTTTGTCGAATTTGCTTTGGAGAGAAGACAAATTGGTGAAGATGCAATCATATCGGACATAGGAATCGTATAAAGATTTGTGCTCTGATTGCCGGTGAGTAAATCATGTCCTTCCAAATCACGTACGTAACATGTGTTGGAGCGAAACGCAACTTCCAAATCAGCATCACAGAATTGTCCAACTGAGAAAAGATTGTGTCCAAGACCTTCAACATAATAAACCCGACTGATCTCTATGTTTCCATTAACATAATCTCCATATCCCATTATTGCAGCAAAATGATCATTCCCGAATCTGACAGTACCGATGAACTTTGAAACAAAATTTACTAAGAGCTTTAGATTGCCTGTCATATGCCGGGTACATCCGCTATCAACAATCCACAGAACGAGTTGAATCACCTGCAACACAAGAAGACAAAGAGGGTGGTATGATAGAAGCAGTGGAACCCAAAGAGTTAGTGGGTTCCATTATGTTAGTGTTACACACATTTGCACATTTAGGAATCCATTTAAAACTTGAGGTACGCTGCAACCATTGTTGCCATAACCAATTATTTTTCGCTTTGGTCTTAGTGAAGTCACTAGGTGAGTACACTTTCTTAGGAGATGGTTTTGCAGTAACGGGTGTGTCTACAGATTTCTCAGAAGCTACACTGTGCACCTTCCCTAAATTCGATTTGGCAACTATATTGGACCTAGAGGGAGGGCCAATAACAGATTTCTTAGAACGAGCTAACAGAGAATTTGCAACACATTTTACATGATTACCAGACATCATACTCTTACGACAAAAAACACAGGAAGCATTAACGTTTGAAACGTTTACAGACTGATCATTCATTACACTGACATTAGAATTACAATTTGCCAAATTTGAATCTAAAGCAGATGCAACATGATTTTTATTCGATTTCCTAAGAAGAACTTCTACTTCTGATGTCGGACGAGTGCTCTTTCTATGTTGCGAGATCCTAGTATTTTCTTGTTGTCTCTTACTCTCGGATCTTCTAACATTAGTAGACGCAACTATTCCTGTAGAAGTGGAAGAAAGCAAATTAGTTCCCTGAGTTTTATCAATTATATACATGCCAGGAGCAATCACTTTTGTTTTACTAGACTTGCTAGTTTCATGTTTAGCTAGCTTTTCTTTAAGCTCAATGATGATGTGTTTTTGATCCTGAATTATGGAATTTAATCTTCCTTGGTCACCCAACATTTGTCGAGTATATTCAACATGGTGATCAAGTTCTTTTGACGCTTCAGAACGAACAGTTTTGAGAGAATCAAAAATCGTTTTATATTCCTGTTTGACTTGTGCAATCTCTTGTTCATATTTGAAAATTTGACACTTTAACGATGCATTTTCATCATCAAGACATTCGACTTTTGAAATTCGCGACTGATCCAAAGACACCTTTTCCATGTGATTTTGTAAAGCAATTTCAGATTCAATTGTCTTAGACTGACACCATTGAAGTCTTCGTTTAAGTTCAGAAATCTCCATTGAAAGTTTAGATTGGACATCATCATTTTGTGAAAACATTTTTTCATTTTCCTCTTTTAATTTCTCAATTTCATGTCTTAACATCTGATTGTCCATTTCCAACGTTTGAACCATATTGAGATTCTCAGCAGTTAACACAATATCATTCACAGAAGCAAATTCACAATATATAACCACAGAAGCAATATTAGCAGAAAGAGCATCTTCTAACAATTGATCAAAGGCATTTTGAAGATCTTGGTTTTTGCATTGTTCTTGTGAAACAGAGTTTTCAAGTGTGTTAAAAGCTTCAATCATTGAAGTCACCTCTTGTTGAAGTTCCCTTTCCCAGTGTGTTGCACACAGACGCAAATGTGCGACATGAGGTGAGATTTGGGTTTGAAACATTTGTCGTTGCTCTCTTGCATAAGCAGATTGAAAATTAGATGCTTTTAACTCAGAATTTTTCTCAATTGCCGTTTCTAAAAACGAAATATCTTCCATAAATGTTTGAAAGTACCGTAATACTAAACAAGATTTAGGAGTTTTTGGCAATGAGTTGCTTTTGCAAGAGGACGGTAAAGGACCATTTATTTGTGCAACATTGTGAACGGGGCCTTCTACACAAGATGCCTCAGTTAATTCAGAAAGATTATACAATGGTGTTGAAATGACATTAAGTTTGTAAGACGCATTTTCTCTTGTGTAATCATATGGTAAAATTCCATTTTGTCTCATTTTTAAGCGACTTCGATCATCTTGTGCCCATTGTTCCTCACAATCAAATACAACAAGTTGCATGCTTGGATCTAAAAGACATTGAGCACTATACAATTTGGGCATGTCCTTGAGAGCTGTGTGAAGAAAACGTGGGTGATTATACCCAAGAGCAAAACGTTTTGAGTCATCAGGACTCGGAAGTAAAGTTGACATTTCAATCTGTTTTACGGAGTGACCAATCTTATATACAACAGTACCAAAATCTTTTAACCGTCTTTCCAATCGAAGAATTTCCTCGATTTGATCATCAATGCGTTTCTTAGATTTCTTCTTGTATTCAGAAAAATTTGACCGACTTTTTGAAAAATCTTGTTTAGTATTTGAAAGTTCCGTTTGAAGATTTTCAATGTTTTTCTGAAGTTCAGACTTTTCTTGTTCAATTTTAGAAATCTTTTCGTTATTTGACGCAA
The DNA here is from genome assembly GCA_019973895.1 of Chrysanthemum seticuspe. NCBI lineage: Eukaryota > Viridiplantae > Streptophyta > Magnoliopsida > Asterales > Asteraceae > Chrysanthemum > Chrysanthemum seticuspe. Next base: position 66,689,208 of record BPTQ01000002.1, read on the forward strand.
CAATTTCATGCATTTGATGTTGAAGATTTTGTTCGTTAACGTAAGATTTTTGAAAGGCCACTTCAAAACTTGTTTCTCGAGTGGTTTTTGTTTCAAAATCATTTATTCGTTTTCGACAACTCTCAAGTTCAGCAGTCAAGGAAGTAATCTCAGCCCTAAGGTTTTGGTTTATCTCATTACATTTTTCAGTTTTGGCTTGCAATGGCAGAAGTAATGAAGTCAGATATTCTGAATCTGGACCATGAATTGCTTCACTCTGTTCAATATGCTCATTATTTTCATCATCACTTAGGTCATCAAATGTAACCACGGGGTTAATTTGATCAACTTCATTATGATTAAATAATGATTCATGTTGAACAGATTGCTGCTCATCAGATGCAGATGCAAACACAATTGCATTTATGAGGCATATATCAGTGTCAGGTACCTGAGATAGACCGTCTGTGTCATAGACCGGTCCATTCGCTGTTTGACTGATATTATGTTCTTGCATATTTGCCATCAAAACAACTGCAGCATTTGCTTCCAAATCTTCATATTCATCATCTGAAAGAGTATCTGCCATAAAACCTTGTTGAGTTTCACTGAGTTCCCCTCCTGCTTCATCCTTATATGCCATCAGCATGACTTGCTTATAGTAATCTCCTCCTCTGGTTCGTTGTTCAGGACAAGCATTAGCAAGATGTCCTTGCTTTTTGCAATTATAGCAACGAATAGTAGATCCTGAAGCCGGTGAATTCCCTGTTTCCACAACTTGAATATTTCTCTTGAAATTAGTATTGCCCGATCCCCCTGCTGATGTTTGACCATTCCCAGAATTACCAGAATACCCACTTGTAATCATACGACGACCACTAGTTCTGTTCTGAACCTCAACTTTGCCACCTTGGATAACTGCGTGACTTTTGGGATTTGATGATGAACGAAGACGATTGTTTGACTGAGTAGAGAACTTGGAGAAGGCTTTAGCAATAAAGGCCATCCCATGATTTAACGCTTCAAAGGCATCGACTTGATCATCATTGATTTGAGCAGAGTATGCAGTGTTAGTATCTCCTTCAGGTGTGAGTTGATGAGAAGGTGTAGGTGGAGCATAACTAAAGTGACGTTGTTGTTGATCAAAAGCATGATTTGACTTTGGGTAAGGAGTTGGATAACCATGTGCCATGAGAGCAATCTGATCAGTAATTGGTGGTTGAGGGAAACCATGTGTGCCACGGGCTTCTTTATCTTTGAGAACTTCATATTGATGATGTTTCAGATAATCAAACAATAACCCATGCTTGACATCATGAAGATCCTTGACTTGTCGAACAAAAGTAACATACTTGTGCCAATCCGGTCCTAAGGAGTTCAGAAACTTGGTGTTAATAGCAATGGTTGGAAGATCAATCTTATGTCGATGCAAATCATTGACCACATTTGTGAAACGATGATAATATGATTCAAGTGATTCCCCAGGCTCAATGGTAAACACATCAAAGTTGTGATATAGCTTAGACTCCATGTCGATCTTATTCAGTTCAGTGCCTTCCATTAAAAGATGAATTTGTTCCCACATAGCTTTTGCAGTTGTCTGTGCATCAATACTTTTGTAAATCGGATTAGGAATTCCAAAAAGTATTTGTTGCATAGCAAGCTCATCAGCTTCAAGATGAAGTAGTTGTTCTGGTGTTAATCGACTAAGTGGAACAATTGTGATAGTATCAGGTCTCGGTGGAACAACTGTAGGATCTCCGGGAACAGTTTCAGTTGGCATTTGAAACGGTCCTTCTAATATCACCTTCTTTAGATACTTGCCATGAGGTTTCTTGAGTTCCATGTACCTTAGAAATCGACTTGACCATTGCACATAATTGCCTGGTGTAAGCATTGGAGGACGAGTATCCGACCCAGCTTCATGAATCGATTGTTGACTTGTAACAGCTTCACACATTTGAGAGAACCAAGTTTGTTGTTGAGGGATTTGTGGAACCATTGACGTTCGTTGTATACCTTGTTGAAGATGTTGTGGAGTATATTGTTGATTAAATTGTTGCTGATAAATTGCTTGTTGTTGATTCCATTGTTGATGTTGTGGACTGAGTTGTTGTTGTTGTTGTTGATTATAAGTGTAAGGAAAGTAGTTAGATGATGGTGGTTGAGACATATTTGTTGATTGATGTTGATCGTGAAAGATAATTAAGGTTGAGGTTGATTAGACTTAGGTAGATGAGTAGAAGTAAATATTGACAGAAACTCGCCAACACTGGAAACTCGCCAAATTTCAGAAACTCGCCAAATTTCAGAAAACTCGCCAAATTTCAGAAAACTCGCCAAATTTCAGAAAACTCGCCAAATTTCAGAAAAGTCGCCAAATTTCAGAACTTGCCAAATATTGAAACTCGCCAAATTTTGAAACTCGCCAAATTTGGAAACTAGCCAAACTGCAAACTCGCAGAAATTCAAATAGAAACTCGCCAGAATGCGTGGCTAACTCGCCAAATTTCAGAAACTTGCCAAATATTGAAACTCGCCAAATTTGGAAACTCGCCAAATTTAGAAACTAGCCAAACTGCAAACTCGCAGAAATTCAAATAGAAACTCGCCAGAATGCGTGGCTAACTCGCCAAAACTCATAAAAAACTCGCAGAAACTCGCAGAAACACGTATTTAGTCCAAAAAATCCATAAATTTCAATCTAAAACATGTTTTTAAGTATGAATTTCTATTAAATCTAATCAATATTAACCTAAACTATCCCTTGGCTCTGATACCACTTGTTAGGTCACCATCTTATCACAACAATATGTATTTCTAGAGAGAGAAAGTTTTAGAGAGAGAAAGTGGAAGGAACTAATGAATGATTAATGAAAATGATAACTGCAATTAGAACCAACAACCCTCTCCCTTCTAGGGAGGGGGTATTTATAGTGTTTACATAAGTAGGGGTGTTTCCCCTTGGTTCTAGAAGAACCTTCTATCACAGCTCATGGGCTTACTACATGAGCTGTGAAATCAATTACAAACATTTATAAACCATATTAATTAACGACCTATTACAAATGAAATGACCTACACTTGATAATTAAAACATGTTCCTAACAGGTACTATTGAAGATGAGGTTTATGTTTGTCAGCCTCCTGGTTTTGAAGATCCTGATCATCCTGATAAGGTCTACAGGGTGAAAAAGGCTATGTATGGTTTGCATCAAGCTCCAAGGGCATGGTATGAGTGCCTTTCTACTTATTTGATGGACAATGGCTTCAAGAGAGGATTGATTGATAAGACTTTGTTCATAAGGAAGCTAAAGGATGACATTTTTCTAGTTCAGGTTTATGTAGATGACATCATCTTTTGCTCAACAAATAAGGAGTTGTGCAGAGATTTTGAGAAACTTATGCATGATAAGTTTCAGATGAGTTCTATGGGTGAACTCACTTTCTTTTTGGGGCTACAGGTTCAACAAAGGACTGATGGTATTTTCATTAGTCAAGACAAGTATGTAGCAGATATTTTGAAGAAGTTTGGGTTTCAAGATGTGAAGAGTGCTAGTACACCTATGGAGACTCAGAAACCACTGCTACCAGATGATGGAAGTCCCAAAGTTGATTTGAAGTTGTATAGGTCCATGATTGGATCTTTGATGTATCTCACTGCATCTAGGCCAGATATAATGTTCTCAGTATGTGTGTGTGCAAGATTCCAAGTCACACCCAATACAACACACATGAATGCTGTTAAGAGAATTTTTAGATACCTTAAAGGTCATCCTAAATTGGGCCTGTGGTATTCTAAGGATTCACCTTTTGATTTGGTGGCCTATACAAATAGTGATTATGCTGGTGCTAGTTTGGATAGAAAGTCCACAACTGGAGGATGTCAGTTTTTAGGAAGCAGACTAATTTCATGGCAGTGTAAAAAGCAAACAATAGTGGCAAATTCTACAACTGAAGCTGAATATGTGGCTGCTGCTAGTTGTTGTGGTCAAGTTCTTTGGATTCAGAATTAATTGTTGGACTTTGGGTACAATTTCATGCATAATAAGATTTACATTGATAATAACAGTACAATTTGCATCATTAAAAATCATGTTTTACATTCTAGAACTAAACATATTGAGATAAGGCACCATTTTATTAGAGATTGTAATGAGAAAAGGTTGATTTAAATGGTCAAAATCCATACTGATTTCAATGTGGCTAATCTTCTCACTAAAACTTTTGATGTGGGGAGGTTTCAGTACCTTGTAGTTAGTATTGGAATGATTAATCTCTAAATCTCAAATTGTTTTGTAAAAATTTGTAAAATTATGTACTGTTATTAGTTAATCTGAGTATTGCTACTTTTGTTTTAAACACTGTTAGTTCTGCTGCAACCACTGCTTGTTTCTTTGTGTTCCCACTAACCATTTTGCAGAGTAATGAAACAAAATCACTGTTAGAAGAATGCAAGAGACTTAAAAGGAAAGACATGGTTCTATTATTCATATTTTATAAACTGCATTCTGAAATGCAGTGGTTACAACCATGGATACAAGCTACCAGGAAACAACATCACAACATGCTTAACACAACCAACACAGGACACAAGCTTCACATCTAAACTCCCCACCACCTAAGGCTTCTTAGGAAAGGCCCACTCAAGCATCACTTTGGGCGCCCTTCGAACTTCAATTGCCCTCCACACTCTGGCATTTGGTAGCCCCATCACCCTTTCTCTGATAGGTGGTGAGGCTGATGAGGAGGGACCAACAGGTGGTGCTGTCAACAATGCTCTTGCAGGTGGTGCTTAGAGCTCTTCAGTTGGGAGTACAACAGCAAGGGGAGGCACAACCAAGACTGTTGAAGAAGTGTCATCATCTGTGCTTTCATATGGTGAAATATAGCTTGACATGGAGTCTGAGCTATCTTCCTTGATGATGGCATCTTGTGGTATTGGTTGAAGTGTTGATGGACCAGCAGATGAAGGAGTAGTGCTCATGGACAAATGGTTTCTCTTTCTTGATGAAACCTCTTCAAACACCTCTCTCTTTGTTCTACCTGGATTGTTCAAAACAAAATTCCATACACTATCACCCCAAACATCTGAGCTGTCAGATGAGACATTGATAGGGTTTGAATGGTTCATGATGTTTATTGGTTAATCTGACTTTAAAAGATTTTAGGAGAGAAAAGTATTGGTGTGTTAGAAGTATGTGAGTCTAATGTTATTAAATAGAAGTTAAGATGGAATCAGGAAGTTAATGAAGGGAAGGTGTAAGTGGTTGAGGAGTAAATGAAGTCTTTTGACTTTGGGAAATGAATCAGTGACTAGGAAGTTGACCATATTGACTTAGGTTTAGCACAGTTGGCTACCCACTGCTAAGTATATGGAACCACTTCTTGTTCTATCTAACCACTGCTAACCTTAACAATCTTTTCAGTGTTTGGTTTATGTTTTTTATATGCAGGTATGAAGGATTTTTGTATATATTGGAGCTTTTGGAGCTTTTGCTGTTTAAAAAAAATCTTGTAATCCTTCATATTTCTGTAAGATATCACTATTTTTGGCAAAGATTTGATTGCTGTAAATCTTGGTCAAAAGATTGGAGTGTTATGCTATATCCACTGCTAGAGTCTTTCAAACCACTGCTAGTGGTTTTCAATCTACTGCTAGCATATTTCTGTTCTTGGATACTTGAGGGGCTGTTTGGTAACTTTGGTGCTATCGTATTAATTTCCCCAAATCACTGCCAGATCATTTAATTGATCTTCAAATCACTTTCAATTGGCGCTCTACATAAACCCTAACCACTTCCATCTGTTTAATTCACATCTCCCACATCATTAACATCACCACTCATCATGCCGAACCAATACTCCAAAACACATAACCTAGTTGCTTATCTGGTAAAAAACAATCGATCTGAAGGTTTTCATGAAATGATTGATTTCCTTACTCACAGTCCTATTCACTTTGCATTAACTGTAGCACCCACCATTCTTAAAGCCTATGTACATCAATTCTGGGGAAATGCTAAGCTTAAGGAGATAGATGTGGTAGACGTTTTTAGTACTGTTGTGGATGAGAATGCGATTTTGGTTGATGAGGGACTCATTAGAGAAGTTTTGAAGTTGGATGATGCTGATGGTATAGTTAACCTTTCTGATGCTGAAATTTTTGAAGGTTTAGACAGGTTAGGATATACTAGAAGGGGAGATAAGGTAAAATTTTTCAAATGAATGTTTTCTCAACAATGGAAGTTTTTGATTCACACCTTGTTAATGTGTATAAGTAATAAGGCCACTGGTTTTGATGACTTTCCCTCCAAAATTGCTACTGCTATAATATGCTTATCTGAAGGAAGGAAGTTTAATTGGTCTAGGATGATTTATGAAGGGTTTGTGCAGAATATTAGGAAGAAGGGTAAATATTACTTATATCCACGGTTTGTCCAACTTATTGTGGAAAGTCAAATAGAATAACATGTTGAGCATACTAGGGAGTATGAGGTGCATTATATGCTTCCTAAGGTTTTTGCACATATGAGACACCAGAACCCAAATTTTCAAATAAGAGCTATTCCATCGTTTCCTCATATGATTAATTTGCCTGCTATTCCTGAGTTTGATGAAGATCTTGCATCCCAATCCATGGAACCTGAACCCACTGCTAGTGCACTTGAACCCACTGTTAGTGAATCTCAACCCACTGCTAATGCACCTAGACTCTCTGCTAGTCAACCTCAAACCACTGTTGAACCAATTCTGTTTACTAAGAGGAGGAAAGGCACCAAGCTACCTCAGGTTGGTGTTAGTGGTATAGCTCATGAGGCTGTCATACGGGGTGAAGGTGACATGATTGGAAGGGCTTCTACTACTGATTCATGCTTAGATGATGGTCAGGACAGTGGAAACATAATTAATACCCAACCTTTGGCAACTCCTACTGTGGAGAGTTCCTTGGAACTCAACACAAGTGGAGGAATCCCTAGCCACCTCGCTCACTCAGGGTGCATAGATGATCAGGCAAGGTCTGATGCTATGTTTACTTTATCCCAGGATTCACCTCTCAGAGCAGTTAACACAGCTCAAAGTGATGAGGATAGTTTGGAACATGACAATGAATTGACGGATCCTAAACAGGTACATGATGACTTTTCCAATGAACCATCTCTCAGACCAGTTAACACAGGTCGAAGTGGGGAGGATATTCTTGAACATTTAAATGAATTGACGGCTAAATGTACGAAAATGGAGGACACCCTCTCTAGTCTTCAAGAGTTGGCTGTGTTTCAGGGTAAAGAGATTAGGAGGCTGAAGCACATAATGTTTGTGATGGAGAAGGTGAGGCGACCTGGGGTTGCTGTTTTAAGAAAAGTGAGAAAGTTGAAAAGGAAGGTTAACTCCTCTCCAACTGTGAATTTGGAGGATGTACCCAAACAGGGGAGGAGTGAAGGTATGAATTCAGGGGAGGCTGTTGGTGTGCATATGGATGAGGATGTGGATAGTGGAGATCAAGGAGAGCAATTTGTGGTATCTGATAAAGATGGGAATGAAGTTGTTCTTGAAAGTTTGAAGACTGTGGAAGAAGATGAGGTGATGCAGGACACAACCACTGACAATGTGTCTGCAACTACGACTGATGTTCTTGAAACCACTGCTGCAGTTTCCAATAAGGTAACCACAACCACTCCCACTTTAGTCTTACCCACTGCTATTACAACCACATCTACAATTGTCACAACCACCTCTGTAACACCACCTAAATCAAAAGAAGTTGAGAAGGAAGTTGCAAGTACATTGATCAATCTAAGCAAAACTTCATCCAGTTCTACACCTACCATTGTATCTGTTCTTAAACCTACTGCACCTAAACCTTTGAGTAAAAGTTTGATTATTGGTGAACCTTTGAAGAAGAAGGTGGTTCAACCAGACATTGGAAAGGGAAAAGGTATTGTTGAACCTGTTTTGAAGTTTAAGAATAGACAAGAACAGATTGCTTATGATGAAGAGTATACAAGAGGTCTGCAAGCTGAAGAAGAAGCAGTTGCAGAGAAAGAAAAGCAAGAAGAAGAGGAGGCTACTCAGAAATGGTTAGCTGAATGGAATGAAACACAAAACTATCTTCAAGCTTCTAATGACATACAGAATGAGTATACTACTCAAGAATGGGCATTGTTATCTATTGACGAAAGAGCTAGAATCTTGGGTGAATGGGCTAGAAGGATCAGTAAAGAGAAGAAGCAAGTTCAAAGAAAGAAACCTCCTACAAAGGGTGAAATGAGAAATGTGATGATGAAGATTATCAAGAATTCAGGTATACATATTTCTGAAAATCTAAGTAAGTGTTCATTTGAAAGAATTCATGAAATTTATCTGAGGTGTATGAGGATTAATGAGGATTTTAATCCAATGAATTCTGAAAGAGAAGAAGAGTGGATTAAAAGTAGACAAAAGATAAAATCTGATATTCAGGAGACATCTGGTTCTAAAAGACTGAAAGAAGTGAATAAGATGGTAATCAAATTATTTCTTATACATTTGAGCTTAATGGAAGTGAAGGATGCTGGAAAATTCAAAGAGTCGGTAATGAAGTTTCTGAGTTTGAGAAATTTTCACAGATGCTTCAATATATGGATAGAGATGATTTGATGAATCTATGGAAGCTTTACAAGAGTAAATTTGGTGATGTATGTCCAGATGATTATCATGAGAAAATGGTGTATCATCATTTGAAGATCTTGTTTGAACCTACTCATGATGAACTTGAATGGAAAGGACTCTACAATTGTCAAGTTACAAGATGGTTTTTATATCAGTCTTGTGGAATTCATGTGCTAACAGTTTCTGAAGAAATTATTCATATGCTTGTAGAAGGAGATTATCCTAAATTGAATAATTATCTAGAAGTTATTACTCAGATGGTGAAGCCTGGTGGTTTAAAGATTCTGAAGCCCTATGATGATCAAGCATACAGTTTGTTGCTAAAGTATAAGAAAATTCTTAAAACTGGTAAGTGTTTGGATACATCCTCCAATTCAGAAGTTTTGAGCTTGAAAGAAACTTGAGAATTCTATTTGAATGTATCAAGTTTAGAAGAGGATTGTTGGGTTTTACGTTCCTCAGAACAGGAATTATTCTATGGGTTGGAACCACGGATAGAGTTGATGAAACCACTGACAGAAGAATGAATCCACTGCTAAAGTTAAACAGCGGATAGTAGTAAAGTAGAACCACTGCTATTGTTTTGTAAACACTGCTAGTTGTGTATAGTCGGTTTAATATTTTGTATTAGATAAATATGGAAAAGATATTTATCTTGTAGGTTACGTATTGTATTATGTAAAGGAATCCTTAGCCTATAAAAGGAGGTCCTAGGTTAGATTAGATATACAAATGTTTTATATCTAAGGTCGATACACTTCAAGGTTGTAAACCCTAATACTGGTTAGAGTATTCGTTATTAATATAATTGAGGTGTTTAAGAGTTATTGTTATTGCTATTCTTCTTAAGGTTGAATATTAAATTCCGCGTAATATTTAACAAGTTATTATCAAGTCAGTTTCTATAAGGATCGTTTGCTCAACTGGGATCAACAACAATTATGGGGCGTATGGTTTAGGTTCTAGAGAGAGAAAGTGGAAGAGTTTTGGGAACTTAGTGAGACAAAGAAAAATGATATTATGAAGCTCCAACCCTCTACCTTGGGAGGTAGAGGGTATTTATAGTTTCTTACAAGACACGCCTCCTACGGGCTGTGGATCAGGCATACAGTGGGTAAAGACCCGTTCGTTCTCCACGGTGTTACTTAATAAATAACTTACAATTACTAAATAACTACGACAACGAGCTTTCTAACGATTACATATACTTGAGGTGACCGACTCTTTAACTACCGGATTTTCTAAATCCTAACAATCTCCCCCTAAGGGAGGTCACCTCAATTTATATTGAATACAAACAGATATTACATTTTGATTGTTCTTGGATTCTTAATTAAGTTCTTTGCTCCGTAGCCCGTAGTCTTTGATTCTTCATATTCCACAAGTTCAAGTAATGACCCACATTTTCAGGACTCGATTCTTGAAAGGAATCTCCTTAGCGGGATTTCCAGCACTTACAAGTTCGAACTTCGAGCGTGTTAACAACATAGTGTGAAAAAACATCTCTTATTCTAGCAAAGGCTGTTCCTGAACTGGAGTCCCTCAAGTAGGATTTGGAAAGTTTATTAAACATATATGATAGTATGCTCATTTTGAAGATGTTATGGCGTAACTCTCCTCTCACATTATGCCGTAACAGAAGTGTGGCTCAAAAAACCAACTAAACTGAAGATTACGGCGTAACTCCCTCCTAGGATTACGTCTTAACTAATTAGGTCAATGATGTTCTGCGCCGCTGCAAACTACGCCGTAACTCTTGTCACAACTACGGCGTAACTATGATTTATTGAAGATACGGCATAATTCATTCCTGATGTTACGCCGTAACCAGCTTTTCCAGAGCAAATTATGAAGAATTGGATGTTACGGCGTAACTCTCAACTTAAGTTACGCCGTAACTAGATATGGCCTATAAATACCGCCCAAATTCCAGCATTTCTATTCATTCACTTCACACACCAAATCAGAGAACGTGGGTAGAAGGTTGAAGGCATATCTTAGGGAGCATATGGAGTCATCTCCAAGGGAGAAATCACTCCCCTACGATAAGCATTAGCATTTTATCATTTCTTTACTTTCAATTCATGTATTTCGATATGTTAAACATTGAATCGATTGTTTTAGTTAATATGAGTGGCTAAGCACCTCTGGTGCTAGCCTAGTTATGATTCCTTGATTATTTTGTTTATGTTTACAGTGCTTCCGTATAATTGTTTCTAGTGTATGCATGCATAGTTTGTTGGTAGCTACCCTTGTTTTGGTAGTTTTGAATGGCGGTAGTGGCTAGTTACTTAGGAGATATGACCAACTGACCCTAAGTAGTTAGACTAAGTGAGAAGGGTAAGAATTGACCAACTGACGACCCTTCTTCGCTTGTGCGATTTGACCAATTGATCACCTACCGTTTGGATGAACTTAAGAAGTTAGGGATGAGTGTTTAAGATGCTAGCGCCCGGGTACTCATTGTTATGAATCTTGCATGTAGTGACACTTAATGACTTGGCTTAGGGGACTAAAAACAACTGAACTTTCGAAGGGGTCACCCGATGATCTCCGGTGGAAACCTTTGCTGATAGGTTAGGACGAACTGACCAAATGCAGTCCTAGCGACTTTTACCCCCACTTGAAGCAATTGGTAGTAATCAAACATAAACTTAACATGATAGGAAGATTAACTAGGTTAGCACACTTCTCCTCTATTGATCACAGCCTTCGCCTTTATTTGCTTTCTTTATTTTATTTTCTTGTCTTTAGTTATTAATTAATCATTTCAACCTTAAAATCTGTGACACCTAGACTTAGTTAAAATCCGCACACATAACTCTTGGGACGACCTCGGTTTTACCGAATACTGCACTACACATGACTGGGTACACTGCCCGTTAGTGCATTAGGGTAGACCATAGGTATAACGAGACAATATAAATATTAAAACCTGGTCAGTAAAACCTGCATCAAGTTTTTGGCGCCGCTGCCGGGGAGTTATATTAGGATTTTCATTAAGTCTTTCATTTTTGTTCTGTTTTTAAATTTTCTCAATTTCTCACGATCTCTTTTCAAGTTTCAGGTACCATGGAAGTTGTCAACATTGATGACCTCACTCTTGAGGAATATTTGGCGTTGACAAGAGAAGAACAAGGATCGGGGATAGTTAGGCCGGCCATCGCCGAAGATGCTCAATTCGAGATCAAACCTCAATTTATGAGGGAGTTGCGTGCAAACCCTTTCTCCGGAAGCATTTCGATGATGCTCATGAACATGTGGACAACGTGGAATACATTGTCAGCCTATTCAAAATTCCAAGAGTCTCAAACGATGTTGTCATGTTACATGTGTTCCCTATTTCTCTCACTGCAGCTGCTAAAAGATGGGTTGATCGATTACATGCGGGGACAGTTAACACCTGGCCACTCCTAAAAAATATTTCATTTAAAGGTACTGTCCTCCATCTAGGACTGCAAAGCAATTAGAAGAAATCCATAAATTCAAGCAGGAGGGTGATGAAACGCTGTACCAAGCATGGGAAAGATACAACGAATTATTATACAAGTGCCCTACTCACGACCTTAACAGCCAGCAAAAGGTGAACGTCTTTTACAAGGGTCTAAACATCTCCTCAAGGCAAATGATCTGTAACATATTGGTTTTCATAAACACATAACAAACGCAATTATGGGGCGTATGGTTTAGGTTCTAGAGAGAGAAAGTAGAAGAGTTTTGGGAACTTAGTGAGACAAAGAAAAATGATATTATGAAGCTCCAACCCTCTACCTTGGGAGGTAGAGGGTATTTATAGTTTCTTACAAGACACGCCTCCTACGGGCTGTGGATCAGGCATACAGTGGGTAAAGACCCATCCGTACTCCATGGTGTTACTTAATAAATAACTTACAATTACTAAATAACTACGACTACGAGCTTTCTAACGATTACATATACTTGAGGTGACCGACTCTTTAACTATCGGATTTTCTAAATCCTAACAATCTCCCCCTAAGGGAGATCACCTCAATTTACATTGAATACAAACATATATTACATTTTGATTGTTCTTGGATTCTTGATTAAGCTCTCTGCTCCGTAGCCCGTAGTCTTTGATTCCTCATATTTCGCATGTTTTGTTAATTCAAGTGGAGGTCTTTAACTGATCCACGTGTTGGTGATTATTTGAGCCAGTTTTGAGATAATCAGCCACCATAAATCTCTGACTCATCAGCATTGCCCTCATGTGACGTTGTGACTTTTGGACCGACATGCTCACATTCTGGATCATGATTTCTTCTCATCAGAGTTGCGAAAGCTTTTGCTGATTCATGATATTTGCAGCAGCGTAGCAGAAGCATGGAGTGAAAATATCAGAGTCACTTGATGAATATATGCTCTTATCATGATTTCTTCGAGATGAACGTGATGTGTGAGCATGTCGATATGGATTGACGCCTCAATTCTGATCAGCTGCAACCGTCGGGTGTTCCTGCAGACAACAGTTAGCAATAAAAGTGAACGAAAGTGTCTTTGATCACTTTCGATGAATTGAGGTACACGACCCACGGTTCCCCGTTGATCAGTACAAGTACTGTCTGTGAGCAGGTAGAATTCCGAAGAATCTCCTTGACAGGGTTTTGCAGCTGCTCTAGTTATTCTCAAACCGGAACGTCTCAAAGAAGACAACGCGGAGTGAGTAAACCAGCAAATTGAGGTTTGCTGATTGAAGAAAATGATTTGAAAAACAATCGTGTATTGCTTAATAGAAAGAATTTTTGCAATATAACGAGGGTTTTATAAGAGAAATCAATTTTCAATCATAAATACCTTTTGATTTTGAAAATGTAATGCACAGTCGATGTGCTACATAAAATAATTTTTAAGTACAACGACCGGTTTTTTCAAAGGTATCCGTCAATCCATTCCTGAACCAGGATTGATTCATTATGTGAATCGCTTCATCGTTTCTGTCCAGTTGTCACATGGTTGATCTATTGAATAGACCTTACATGCCACCCACCAAGAGCTTGTTTGATGTTGGCTCTAGAGGGCTTTCCATCTTCATTGTGAATATGATAGCATATCACTCAGATGTTCTGGCAATACCACAAGGATAATGTGTAGGACTCTTAAGATATATTCTTACTTTCCACATTGTGTGAAATAGTGAGTCTTCATTGATTGTGTCCTAATGAGATTTATTGATGATCTCGTGGCTCTAGACTCAATAGTCAACATTTGGTTCCTATGTCGGAGACTAGGGAGAGGGTCTCCTTCTTCACTATCAACAATCTCTAAGAGAGAGTTGATAGATTATTTAGATTCCTTGTGAGAATGAAACAAGCCATTTTAAGAGGAACTCGAGTAGCTTGGGAAGTTGTAGTGCAGAGCGTCACTGGGTCCATGACGGCTTGTCTTCAATACCGGTGTTACCTTGGTAACAACCAGTAGCATATGAATTGAACCCGGTTTCTGCCCTAAGGTTGAATAAATGGAGGGCTATTTCTTTTCACCCTTTTCTCATTCAATTCTTTTTCATTCTTCAACCCCTTCAGTGCTTACCGAGATTTCATTACTAGAACCTGGTTGGGTTTATTCCAGTTCTAGCTCTATCTCAGTCCGCACTCTTCCCATTTCTCACTTTTTTCCTTTTTTCATCATACCTAAGGACTTCTACACTATCTAGTGGATTGTCCATGGGTAGATCCCTCCGGCTCTGGCGGGATCGTGGGAACGAATACCTAACCTTACCATCCTTATATCTCCATGCATAAAGTAAATTTGGTCGGTCTTTTGGTATAGTTCTTCTGCCATAGAAACCAATTGAAAACCATTTGAAAATCAATCCAGGTACTTGTGATACAAGATCAAAATATTTTGTGCCTCAATTGTTTTTGATATTTTAGAAAAAGCTCCCCCTCAACATGTGCTTCAAGTATTAGAAATTGTTTTAGCACATGGAGGCAAGAGGAATTTGAAATCTTAGATTCAGAATTAAAGATCCAATCTTTGATTAACATTTTCTAAAATGATCATCATCACTTCCCGATCAAATCTAGTATTTTAAATACTTTGGGTAAAATACTTTTGGGAAGGATGAGGTTTTCTAATGATTGCTCCCCCTCAATATGTGCATTGAGATTCGAAAGTGTTTTGCACATATTAGAGAGAACCTGCACTTAGAGACAAATCAATCACGTTTCAATCCTTTTTTTTTTGGTTTGAGACAGATGCTCCCCCTTAACATGTGCATGGAAAATTTGAAATCATTTGGCACATGTAGGGAGGAGTGCTTGTTATTATCTTTATAAAACCACTTATTGAATTATCAGTTTATATCCAATTTAAATCACAAATTCTCCCCCGATCACAATTTTCAATCCTTTGAGATTTGTGATCTCTATTGATTTAAATTGTTTTGGAAAGATTTTGAGGAGAATTGTGACTTGCTTTTAAAACATTTAACTGATAAGGATCAAATTCAGTTACTTTAAACTCCAATGATTAAACATGCTTAAGTATCTTATGAAAACACAACATTAGCCTTGGTCTGGATCCAATTGTATAAAAACATTGTTCTTTTTGATTATCCAAAATTAGACCTTGCTCGATTACGCGCCAATTTTTTGAAAAATAACTTTTGATTTGATTGAAATCATTCTCCCCCTCAATCAATGACATAAGTTGTTGATTGAGTGTTACAGATTTTGACAAATGATAAGTCCAGATGATTTTCAAAAATATTGACAGAGTTATTTTCAAAGAAATTTTATTTTCATTAGATGATAAATATTTTTCAGAAGAATATTTAGAAGGAAAAATATTTGTGAAGGAAACATTTGTCTTTTTGGCGACAAACATTTGTTTTTAGAATCAGAGCAAGTTGTTTCAAAATTAATATTAAGCATGGCTCTGTTCTTTCCTTTAAAGCGGGTTACTGCCTGAAATGACAATAAACCATCATTTTTCTCCATCTCGTTTTCCTTTTTTTTTTGGTAGAGTTTATGTATATTCGAACTTCATCTAAGGACCCGTGTCATTCTTTGAGTGACAAATCAAAAGTCCGTAGATGTTATCGAAGAACAGAAATTTGATTAAAGAAGTATTTTTGGGCTTTTTCAAAGATTTTCTGATTTTTTTATGGATTTTGAAATTTTATATTTTTCTATTTTCTTTTTGTGTAAATATGTACAAGAGTTAGATGAAGAAAAACCTTTACTCCTCGTCTTCTTCTTGAAGAGGTTTGAGTGTTTCCGGTTGTAAACTCTTAAGTCCAAGTCGTGGAAGAATAAACTCAAAACGTTCTCTAGGAAGAGCTTTAGTGAAGATGTCTGCCAGCTGATATTCAGTTCTCACAAAATATAGTTCCACCACACCTTTCTCCACTTGCTCCCTGATGAAGTGATGTCGAATGTCGATATGCTTTGCTCTTGAATGTTGAACGTTGTTGCATGAGAGAGCAATGGCACTTTGTTATCACAATACAGAGGGATTTTGTTGAATTCAAAGCCATAGTCAGATAATTGGGACTTTATCCACAAGATTTGAGCACAACAAGATGACATGGCTATGTATTCTGCCTCTGTAGAGGATATAGACGTACTCATTTGTTTCTTCGAAGACCAGCTTACAAGCTTTTCTCCTAGGAATTGAGCACCACCAGACGTGCTTCGACGTGTATCTTGACACCCTGCATGGTCTGCATCTGCATATGATGTTAGTGACATATTGGTGTCCTTCGGATACCAAAGTCCCATATTAATGGTTCCTTGGAGATACCGAAAGACCCGTTTAACCGCTTCAAGGTGCTTTTTGGTAGGCTTAGCCTGGTATCTAGCACACATGCATACAACGAACAGAATATCAGGTCTACTGGCTGTGAGGTACATCAGGGATCCAATCATACTTCGATATTTCGTTTGATCAACCATGATCCCTGAGTGGTCCTCATCCAGTGTTGTGCGCTCCACCATAGGAGTATCAACAGGGTCACAAGTATCAAATCCAAATTTCATTAAAGATTCATTAGCATATTTAGATTGATTAATAAAAATGCCTTCGGGACTTTGTGAAATTTGTAATCCTAAGAAAAATGACATTTGTCCCATCATAGAAATTTGGAACCCATTTCCTTTGAAAAACGGTCACATTCATTAGGGTCGGTTGAGGAAAAAATAATATTATCAACATAGATTTGAACATGAATTAAGTGTTTGCTTGACTTTCTGGTGAACAATGTCGGATCAACTGCTCCTTTGCTTAATCCGTTAGTTAAGAGAAACTTTGACAGTGTGTCATACCATGCCCTTGGAGCTTGTTTCAAGCCATAAAGAGCCTTCTTCAAGCGATAGACATGAGTAGGACGTTCTGGATCCATAAAACCTTCAGGCTGACTGACATAAACGATTTCTTTCAGATCTCCATTAAGAAAGGCAGTCTTCACATCCATATGATAAACCACCATGTTCTTACTAGCAGCATTAGCCAAGAAGATTCTAATTGCCTCGATGCGTGCAACTGGAGCAAATGATTCCTCAAAGTCAACACCCTCCTCCTGACGATATCCTTTAGCAACAAGTCTTGCCTTGTTCTTTAACACGTCACCATGCTCATCAAGTTTTACTTTGAAGATCCATTTGAGAGCAATGATCATAGCACAGTCAGGAGCACGTACCAATTCCCAAACATCAAGTCGATCGAACTCGTGAATTTCTTCTTGCATTGCATTGAACCAACTGTCCTCAGACATTGCGGTTTTAACATCTTTCGGTTCGACCTTTGATAATATGGAATTAAAGAAGCACCATAAGGCATCAGTAGCAAGTTGTTTACGAGTGGATACCGGACGAGAAGGATTCCCAATGATAGTGTCCAATGGATGATCATGTGTCCATTTTCTGAAATGCTCGTGTGGTTGTTGTTGAGGAACTAATGTAGCAGAGTTGGGGTCCCCTGATGAAGATGGTTCAGATGCTGGATCAGGGCCAAAAATGTTTTCAAACAGTGCATCTTCTGGAGTGGCAAAGGGGTTATCTCCATCATAGTTAGCAGAGACATGTCCATGATGTACACTCGAGGATTGAGGATTTGATGATGATGATGAGTGATCTGCAGCAGGCGCTTCTTAACTTAGTGACACAGAAACTGATGGATTATCTGTGTTGACAGGATTAGGAGCCGCCACTGTTGATGGTGTAGACTGATCATTGACAAGAGGTTCATAGTACTCATCAAACATTGGATCAAACAATTTCTTCAAATCGTCTTTAGAAGGAGGTACATATGGAACTGCAGGTGAGGGATTCTGTACAAGAGAAGAACTAATGGGACTACAAGATGAATGTTGAGATGCGGGTCCTGAACTAGATTGTCCAGGACCCATTTGCCCAGACAGCTCATCGAACGTGACGTGAATAGTTTCCATGATATCTCGGGTTCTTTTGTTGTAGATTCGGTAACCCTTCCGGTTTGGTGCATAACCCACAAAAACCCCAATGTCCGCCTTAGCTCTTAATTTACCTAAATCTTGACCATCATTCGTTGGATAGCATAAAGCACCGAACACACGAAGGAAAGAGAGATCAGGTTTTCGATTGTGGACAAGTTTGTATGGAGTTTTTCCATGAGTGGTGTGGATGAGGGAACGGTTTTGGGTATGGCAAGAAGTGGCAATGGCTTCAGTCCAGAGAAACATTGAAACCTTTGAGTAAATTAGCATAGTTCTTGCAGCTTCCACAAGAGTCCGATTTCCTCTTTCAACTGCACCGTTCTGTTGAGGAGTACGTGGAACACTTCTTTGATGGCTGATTCCAATGCTTTCATAAAACTGACTTAGTTCTTTGTTAACAAACTCAGTTCCATTGTTCGTACGGATAATTCTGACAGTTTTGTTAAGTCGAACCTGCAGCTGTTTGATAAGTTTGATGATGACATATGGAGTTTCATCCTTTGTCCTCAGAAACTTAACCCAAGTAAACCGTGAGTAGTCATCAACAACGAGTAACATATATTTCTTCCCATTTATCGTTTGCACTCTCATTAGTCCGCATAAGTCCATATGAAGAGTATGAAGAACTTCCATAACTGAGTTTGCAGGTTTGGGTTTATGGGCATATTTCTTGCTTTTTCCCAATTGGCATACTGAACAAAGATGATCCTTTTCATACTTTAATCTAGGTAAACCTCTTACGAGGTCCTTTCTAGAAAGATCGTTAATGGTGCCAAAGTTCAAGTGATTGAGACGACGATGCCATAACCAATACTTTGTTTTCGAAGCCTTTGATAACAAGCAGATTAGAGAAGACTTCATCATGTCTTCGATAGAGATGGTGTACATATTGGTTCCACGTGTTCCTTTCAAAAGTTCAACACCATCTAGTTCTCTAACGAAGCATGTATGTTTTCTAAAGGCCACCTCTAGATCAGAATCACAGAATTGACCAACAGAAAACAAATTATGACCAAGACCTTCAACATAATATACCCTGGAAATTACACTATCTCCAACAGCATAATCTCCGTAACCCATAATTAACCGAACCTAACAGTCCCAATGAATTTACTCACAAAGTTCATGAGCCGTGAGCGATCTTCAGTCATATGCTTGGGACAGCCTGAGTCCATGTACCACAAAACGATTTGAATGACCTGCAGTTGAACACAGACAAGTATGGATGACTGGATAATTTGGATCCCCATGCGAGAATGGGTTCCACTTGGTTAGTAAACGAGATTGGAACACCCACATCAGAAATAGAATCAATGAGATCACTAGAGGTAGATGCAAGACTAGAAGTGACAGTAGATCTATTCAAAGTGTGTTCACTTCTTAAAGGTATCCCTCTACCAGTGGGCATCCATTTCCTAATGGGCATTGGTCTAGATAATTTAGGGCACAACTCATTAAGATTGAATTTACGGCCAGTAGGTATCCATTGATAACCTACATTACTAAATTTTCTTCCTGTTGGTTTCCAATGTTTTCTAGCCTTCTTCCACCTTGGTTTTCTGACCTTCTTATCTTGTTTTCTGGTGTTAACAACTTTTACCGGAGATTTAACAGCATTACTCAAATCATTCACAACACATTCATGATTAATACCATAAATCAAGCATCCATTACATGTTTTTCAAGTAGTAGCAGAATTCGAATTAATTACCGTACGCTTATAGATAATACTAGTATCAACACGATTTGTCTTATTCAACACAATCTTATTGTTCCTAGGGTGGTCTTCTACTTTCTTCCATTGATCACTCTTAGCTTGCGAGGTCCTATCTTGCTTTGTATTGCCTGGAGGCTTTGACCCGCTTGCCTTAGTGTCACTGATTACTCCTGTAGAGGGAATGATGGGAACATTAGTTGGTTTTGCTACTTTTTGCGTTCCTGATCTAGAAGTGTTGGGATCTGAAGTACTAGCAGGCACATCAAAGTTCACATGCTTTACTTTTGGCATAGAACAAGGCATATCAAGAGTCGCATGCTTAATACTAGGCATAGAGCATGGCATAATGACTTTATCTTTAGTACAAAAGAATTTAGGGCATGTTGCTCTTAAACATTCTAAAAGCTCCTGAGATCGTTTGGCATATAGGCATGCATACCTAACTTCTCTATCAAGTGGTTTATTTATGCTATCCTCTTCGACAATCTCACGGAGACATTCTAGACTATCCTTAAGATACGAAAAATATTCTTGACACACAAGTTCATTATTTCTAAGATAAGGGGAATATACTTTACAGTCACAGCATACTTAGAATCCGCCGATGCCTTTGATACAAGATTCTCATCACCGACAATTGGCATTTTCCATTTTACCTGACTCTTCAGATTCTCAATTTTCTTTTGTAAAGAAGTTATTTTTTCATTGTTCTTGTCACGAGTGACTTTCATTGAATCATGTAACTCTTTGAAATGTTGTTTAACCTGTTCATTTTCTTCTAGAAAACTCTTATTTTCTTTTTGTAAAACGTTAATGATGTTTTGAAGATGAAAGTTTTGAGAATTCTGAGAATCTAACGGAGGAGGCATTTGGTAGCCATTCTCCTTATTCTTTTCACCCTTCAATTGTGAAATTTGGGTTTTCAATCTTCTGATCGTGTTACAATGAGCTCGAATCTGTTTGTCACGTTTGCTTATTTCAAAAATTGCATCAAACTCATGAGCATCCGAGGATGTCTTGACATTTGAGGTTTTAACATTTTCTTTGAGATGTTGATATTTTAATTGCAAAGCAAAATGTTCAACTTCTAGCTTAGAAAAATGTTTTACCAAGTTATCATGATCATCATGTTCTATTTTCTCATTCAGTTTTGAATTTGTGTTTTCAAGCTCAACGACACGATCATGAGAAACTTTCAAAGCAACAGATAATTCATGAAATTGAGAAGCAGTAATAGAATAATTTGTAACAGTATAAAATACATCTTGAGCAACACAACAAGAAATCAAGTTCTCATTTAAGATATGCAGATTCTTCCTTTCAATTTCATTGCATTTGAGTTCACGTTCATAATCATTGAACTCAATTTCCATTTCATTGAACACCTTTTTCATTTCTTTAATCTCTGTATCAATGCCCTTTTGAAGACTCTCAAAATTTTCTTTTAGTAGTTTAAAGAAAGGCATGACCTCAGTTAAATAACACTCTTTAGTTTGCTACTCCTTTCCCCTTCAGTAATCCATGTGGGTGTAATTCTCTTCTTACATGTTTTCTCAAAGTCAACAAACAATTGATAGACTACGTATAGACTGATTAAGGTCTTGCTTTGAGTAGAAAGAGTTCTGAGCACTAAATGCATAGGTGTATTGGGGGGATACACAGTGGTTGGAGGCATTCTCCAACAAGGAGGATTCTTCTCAATCAAGTTATCGATTTTTTGTTTATCCAGATCTTTCTTCCAGAATACTTGCTCACGGGTTAATTGAGTTTGAGGTTTAAACTTATTCAAGGCTATCCAATTTTCTTTAGTGTAATCATGGGGTTTAAACGTTATATTATGCTTTGTACACTTAGGATCATTTAACTTCTTTGCCATTTTCTCCCTAGAGGCATCTTCTAAATTTCTATCCTCATCAGTGCTTCCTATACATGATGGTGTTTGCCTAGGCTTAAGAATCTCATTACCATCATAGACTACCTTTTGTGCAGCTTTAGCTACTTGAAATGCATTGAGATTGTTGTGTCCCATACCCTGCACTGGTTGTTCTTCCACATCTGCATCGTAAGTTTTGGCATTTCCCTCAGCAAGAAACAACAATTCTTCTTCATCCAATACTGCTCCATTATCTTGAGCTTGTACCAGCAGCATTTTGTCCTTGAAGTACTCTGCATTTTGTGGACGTTTAGGAGAAGTGCAGTTCCTCACAATGTGTCCTTCTCCACCCCAGTTGTAACACTTGATTGGCTTCCCTTGACCGTAAGCCATGTTCCTTCCTCTATTCTGATTACCCACATATCCTCCACCTACACCAGAATTTCCATAACCTGCTCCTGCCATTCCTTGTTCATTTTCTCTTCCTTGCACATTTTGCACCACTACCTTTCCTTCTTTAACTGTAGCATGATTGTGAAGATTGGAAGCCATTCTGAGATGATTGTTGGTGTGTGGAGTAAAGTTCAGGTTTTGCTTAACCATTAGAGCCAGTTGATTAACAAGTTGTTCCACGAATGTGTCTGAATCTGGAGGTTTATACCCTGGATCTGGAATGAGTTTGTGATTACCATTTCCAGTAGGTATGACCTGTGATGCTTTGGTGGTAATTCCTACATTAGTGTAGAATGCAGTTGAATCATTTGAAGAGCTTGCATCTCCAGCATTTGTTTTGAACTTTTCCAAGATTATTCATTCAAACACAGCATGTTTCTCATTCTGAAGCAAATAAGCATACAATTGCTCGTAATTTGTGTTCCTCAATCCTTTGTTTAGCTTGACTGCAGTGACAAATTTATGCCATTCGGGATTCATGTTGTTCACAAACTTTGAATTGAGCTGGATATTTGGCATAGTCATTTTGATATTCATCATGTCATTCACAAGCTTGTGGAATCTCACGTAGTATTCTGTAACCGTTTCCCCTCGATTCATCTTAAAGTTCTCAAAGTTGTTAATACAAATAAGCCGTGAAAACGTTTATTTATATTTTACGATCTTCTAATGTTTTGTCGATAACAAATATAAAATCATTTTAACGAAACAAATAAAGTACGTAAATAGTTTGAGCTAATAGTTTTCTAACACACTTACGCTTTCACATAAAACACTAAAACAAGTATAAGTGATTTTATGATTTAGATACATATGTACAACAACTAGTGTTTACATATTGGGTTAAACATATACTTAAACTAAGTATACTAAAATGGGTAAAAACTAAGTGTATACCAAATTGGGTAAATACAAGTATATACTAAATGGGTAAATACTAGCAAATGGTTTTGACCCATAACCCATGGTTTTATATATACCACTTAACCAAGTTCATTGTATCCTTAAGATACATTGTATCTAGAAAGAAAACCATGGATCAACCCATAACCCATGACCCATGACCCATAACCAAAAATACCCATGGGCAAAGAGGAGCGTTCCACGGATCCCTGGTTTTGTGCTAGCTGGATCCCAAGTGGAAGGGATCCGTGGGATCCGGGGAAACAGTAGAGAACTTTCTCTATAAATAGAGAGCCATTTCTTCCTTTCTATTTATCTTTTCACACATATACTTCCCCAAAGTATTCTAACCCTCTAACCTCAGATCTAAGTGATCTATGTAGTTTGTCTTTTGTTTTTATGTGATCTTCTAGGTTCCTCTTAAAGGAAAGATCACCACTTCTTGAAGACGTGCAAGCTCAAGTCCATGAGTTGCCATGCTTCGTCATCATCAAGACAACGAAGGTTCTCTTGTTGATAGATCTACCTTTCTCCATAAATGTTGGGTTAAAGGCATTAGTGAAGGATGCCGAAAGTGTCAAGACGAAAGCATTAGTGAAAGGTGCTTATCGTTCGTGTCAAGATCATTAGTGAAGAATGCTATAGGTGTCAAGACGAAGGCATTAGTTAAGGGTGCCAAGCGTTGTGTCAAAGGCATTAGTGAAGGATGCCAAAGAATCAAATCAAGTAGCATTTGGGAAGAATGCCTAGGTCGTATAATCGATGAGGTGCATCGTTATACATATATGTATTTGTTTATATACAAGGATGGTGATATCCTTGATGGTGTTGTAACAAGGAGTAGATCTCCTTGAGATTAGGTGTTGTGTCGTGAAGGTGTAGTTCACCTAAGGTGTGAAAGAACTAGGTGCTTAGCCTAGTACCTAATAAAGGGTAGGCGACGTTGTGAAGGATTAGTTCTCCTAAGGTGTGAAAGAACTCGGTGGTTAGCCTAGCACCGTATAAAGGGTAGGCGACATTGTGTTAGGTGTGGTTCGCCTTGGTGTGAAAGAACTCGGTATTTAGCTTTGTACCGGAAAAAGGTTAAGCGACGTTGTGAAGGCTTCTCCGCCATAAGGAGTTGGTGTAGTGTTTACGAACTCTCGAGTAGGTGACTCGGGGAGTGGAGTAGGGCAAGGAAGGTGTCCTTGTAGCCGAACCACTATAAATACTTGTGTCGTGGTGATGTGCTTCTTACTCCTTATCTTTCATTACACGTTTATATATCTATCTATCAACGTCCAACATAAACAACCAAATAGATTGACATAAGTCGATCTTAATATTTAAAAGGAAGTTTTAAATTGGTAAAACTATTCAACCCCCCTTCTAGTTTTCCACAATTGGCATCAGAGCTTCGTTACCAAGTTTCTTAAAGTATGTTGTACTTTAAAGACTTGATACGATCCGTGTATGTTTGAAAACTACAAAGAAGGATTTTTTTTGGGTCATACTTTAAAAAAAAATTATTTTGTTGGACATTGATAGATGACTCTAACAACTTTTGTTCCTAAGAAATCTTCATGCTAGAACCTCTCCAAAATCTTCATTCAAAGAATAGTGAAGTCAACATTCAAGGAAGGATCTAAAAAGTAATCACAACTCACGTACACCAAGTACAAAGGATTACTTTAAAAGCTCATGAAGTATCTTTGGCATTATGCCAAACCAAGAAGCATAGAGGTATGTTTTACTTTTCATTAGATAGGTTACATGAGTTCAATTTATTTTTCATAAGTTTTCTTTGCTTATTTATCTCTAACATCATTAGAAGTCTCTTTCGTCACTTTTCCGTCTTTTTCATCATCGGAAATAATACTCCTTTTGATTCGTCAAACTAACGCCGTCATCACATATGAACATTCGATATGTGATTCATCAAAAGCCGTCATCCAAAAACAATCTTCATCTAATACCTCCGAACTATCTTTTAGTAAGCTAATTTATAAGCCTACTACAAAAATAATGTCAAACAACCCCTTTTCTGTCCACGGTAGCCGGATCCCCCTAGTTGTACTAGCCGGATCCCAAACATAAAGGATTCGGGGGAACCGTGGAATAGAACTCAGCTATACGCTTTCAAAAATTCACCACTGATTGTTTTTCCCTCTATTCACACAAAAACAAAAACGACCAAGCTACAAAATTCATCCTCATTGGATTCCATACTTTCAAGTATCCCTTCCTAGAACACCATTGTAAGTAATTACATTAACTTGTTGTAACTTTCATCATCCTCATCCTAGGGATTATGGTTTCTTAATATCTAATCAATTAACTCAATTAGGGTTTTCAAACTAATCATGAAAAGGGGGATTTTAACAAAATTACTTTGTGTTCACAACATTGTTAATACAAATCAAAACCATAAACCCACTCCAACTAATTTATCTTAATTGAAAATTTGTATTTTTAGGACCAACCATGCCCAAAGCCACTCAACAAGATCACCATGACACCGTCCATTACCTTACTCACTACTATCGTAAAAGGGGATTGACCAAAACCGACCATAAAATATTCAAAAGCCTTGTAAAATGACTTATCCACGAAGGTCGTGTAGTCAAGGAATGTTTCCTTGAAGATACCGACATTCGTCAAGTTTTCTCGACAATCAATTTTGATTGTCTCCTTGACATAGATGAACAAATTTGTCCGGTCTTCATTTTTGAATTTTACAAAAGCTCTAGGATCATTAGAAACACCGAAAATAGCATCTCAATTGCCTTCATCATCAACAAACAAAACTTTATTTTTCCTCTCAACACCTTTGCTCAAATTCTTCACATTCCTTGTGAGGGAATTTGTATGTACTCTCAAGATTGGGCAATTAACTCTCAAAACCATGCACTTGATCCCAAGCCTCTCTATAACACTCCTCTCAACGATCCCGAAACCATTCGTGATACCATCTTTAAAATTAGGACCGACCAATCCCGTTACGATCGTAACAAAAAGCTCATTCACCATGATCCCTTTAAAATGGAACTTTTCGAAATGCATCCCATGTTTAGAAAATGGGAAGAAATCCTTAGGGAAAACATCATTAGCCTAGTTGGAAACAAAGATCATCCAAACGCATGTCTTGTGCAAATGATCTATTGTCTTACCCACCAAAGGCCATTTAATCTTGCCTACTACATGGTAAGGAGAATGGCTGGGGTATTCAAAGCTTCCAACATGGTACTCCCATATGGTATGCTCCTAACACGACTTTGTAAGTATGTTAGTGCATTGCAACCATCCCCTATCAACGATGATCATTACCTTTCCGATCATGTCATGGTACCTCTTACCAAACAACCCTCTAAACGGTTCATGGTCAATGGAGAGAAACCTGAAGCTCTCTCGGACTCCTCGGCCGGAGAAGAAGAAGAAGAAGATGAGGAAGACATCGACCCCGTATCCAACATCAAATTGGAAATCCTTGAATACCACGAACAACTTCCAACCATTCCAAATGAGACCGCGGAATTTAAACAAATCAGAGGCATGATTCAAAACCTCGCTTACAACCTCACTAAGCCGTCAAAAAGGAAAAGGAAGAATTGACGAAAGAGACAATAGGAATGTGCTTAGTTTCATTTATTTTATGTTTGAATGATTTCTCTTTAGTATTTTTGGTTTATGGTATTTTGGATATTGTTACTTTATCTTATAAGTGATGTTTTATGATGACTTGCTTGTTCCAATTGCTTGTTTTATAGTTTTAATAGTGTACAAAAATCTGCACATCTTTTCTGTGTAGGTTCTGATCTGCAGATGCCGGATCCCTAGGATTAGCCTAGCCGGATCCCTCCCTTGAGGGAACCGTGGGATCCGTGTCATCAGATCAGCAATACAGCTTTCCTTACATCAATATTGCTTTCTAGATAAACTTCACATTAGCTAAGCATATGTTTTTGGAAACCAACTAGAACTATTTCAAGGATGAGAAAGGCTTAGACTCACTAAAGGCTTACTTAAGATCTTAGTCTGAGTTTATCAACACATCTAAACTCACCATATTTCCGCTTCAACTACTCACAAACTATTTCTCACCTCTCAAAACACTTTAAGAAGACAAGCTAAACAATTTTAGGAAATTGCTTCTAGTCATTTATATCTCAAGGTAAGACAAAAATTAGTTTCTCAATTCTTGAAATTTTTAAGAATTTTTCTTATTATCACCTCAAGCTAAAATCTGATCACTAGGATCATTTATTATGACTTGACACCTTCATAACTCTTAGTGTTATCCTTGGACATCCATTGGTAGTCATCTTGTCCCATCCCTCTTCCATAAAAAGCAATCATTTGCTATAACACTTATTACCTCTAATCATTCAAGTACCCTTTCTTCCTAAACCCTTAGGAGAACTGAAACATTCAAAATGAGATAGGCTTTAGCTCCTAGAAACCTCATATCAAACCTGTCATAACTGCTGAGAGCCGGATCCCTAGGATTAGCCTAGACGGATCCCTTCAAGGAGGGAACCGTGAGATCCGGGTGACAGTTTATGTCAAACATAGCTAAAACAATCATTTCAACTCATCTTCCTAACTCAAACACTCCATCTCATCTTAAATGAGTTCCTAGATCAGTGAAACTCTGAATCTCAACCTTGTGCATATTAATCATCACATTTCCAAGAATATTAGTGGATTAAGTCTTAAATACAATTGCAAAGTTCTTCCCTTTATAACTCACATTGTCAAGAATACTTTAGTCATCAAACATATAGTTAGACTACCCAAGGTCAAATTTTCTTGGTCAAAACCATGATTAGGCACAATTACTTGTTAGGGTTAAGGATTTGAGATATCCAACAGCTAAAGACTTCAAAATTAAGTCAATCCATGATTAAACAAACCTTACAACAGCATAATGATTTCACCTAGTCCTTGTCTGAAAACCGGATCCCTGGTCTTTAACCAGGCGGATCCCTACTGAGAGGGATCCGTGGGATCCGTAGATGCAGAGAGCATAAACCAGCTCCATATTTGAATTCAAGTCACCTTTTGGGTCTCCAACCACCTTTAGCATTCATTAATTATCATAGAATGTTAAAAACCAAGACCTTGATGGATCTTAAGCACTCGGGGATCGTTAGCTTTGCCTATGTAATCACAAGCAAACTAATAGAAGATCTCTACAACTTGATATTGTAGCGGAAAATAAATACAAGTTATAGTAACTAAGAACACTTTTGATCCTCTATGGATCTTTTATTATAGAAACTCTATGTTTCGGATAGAATACAAGACTTGAGAAACTTAAGAAAAGCCTATCTATTACAAGATAATATGGTTTCTTATATAGGCAAGAAACCCTAATAAGCGTTGACAATTTACGCTTCTACTACTAAACTAGACTAAGCATGCAACTAGACAAGCATGCAACTAATCATTTTGTTTTGATAATCATTTTGTTTATTCTGATAAGCTCTACATAATACGGCGCCAACCTATACATACGGCGCTGACTTTTACTCTAAAGTGAGCTTATCTCTCCTACGTGGTTCCCACTTTCAGCAGCAACACACTGTATGCTTTATCACTTCTGCTGAAGTATAACTTCGGTAGCATCCATGCTTCTTCGGCAGAATCATTTCTTCTTCTGCAGAAACAGAGTCACTTCGGCAGAATCAGTAGATTACCTTAATTCCCAACAATCCTCCCCTAAACTGGAATTTGACTAGGTTAAGTTCCAGTTTCCTTGATAGATCGCTAATGCGGTTGAGGATTGTAACATTTTCCTTGAGGATTGTACCATAATGTTGTGAGAGCAGTGAGTGGACAAGATCTTGAGGAGCAGCAACTGAACTGTGAAACACCAAATCTTTGCAGCAACATATGACATCGTGTACCTCAAAACATATAAGTTCAATACTATTCTCATCACTTCCAGGTGTGTTATCTCCTGTGAGAGGTGAATCATCGAAATTAATGGATTTGATGTCTCTTTACCAATAGCCATTACTACTGGAGTAGCCACATGTTTGAGTTCGAAAACTATGGTACATTGATAACCATCTGATTTATTGGCAAACCAGCAACCATATAAACGGATTTGTCTTGTCTTTACCTGTAGCCGTGTGCTCAGGACTAGTCAATTCTTAGGATTGGTGAATTGAAAACCAAATATGGATTTAGTTGTCTTTACCACATACCATATACATGTGGACTAGCCAATTCTTGGATTCCAAAAAAAG